>VXBZ01011128.1:12730-36685 GCA_013399135.1 Heliornis fulica | reverse complement strand
CTGTTTCCTGATTCTGTAGGGTTTTTGGGAGTAGTAGTTGTGTATTGTCCGTGTAAGTCAGAATTTCTGTCTGGCTGACTAGAGGCAAATAGCAGTAAGAGGAAAGGACCTGGACCAGTGTTTTGGAAGCACAGCTGAAGGTTAGCATAGTTGGTGCAGATTGTACCCTTACATGCAATCCCTACTTGGGTTTATTCATAAATGNTTTTTTTTTTTTTTCAATTTTTCTCCACACATTGGTACTAAAAAGGGACAGTGTTCAATGTTCCTATATTTAACCTGCATTACTAGACTTCACTTGCCTCAGAAGGAATTGCTGTTTAGCCAGCTAAACAAAACCACCCCGTCATTTGGTAGTATTAGCTTACATGGCAAATATCTTTGGACTCAGGAACAGCTGTTCCAAAGCCTCATCCCCTACCAACATTAGAAACGGGGCTGTAGTCTTTGGTGGAAAATTGTGGCTTTGCCTCAGCAAAATAACGGTGTTAATGAATTAATTTAAAAGTTTTGACAGGAATCTGTACTTTGTAATTTAGCCAACTGTTATGGATTTTCTTATTTTCCAGGTCTGAAGAAATTGAAAAAAAAGCCACAAGAACTAAAAAAAACCAAAAACCAAAACCAAACCCACAGCACCTGTATAAGCTAATGCTGGGAAGAAAGAAATTGCCTCATTAATCTAAGGTCACTTAGATTTTTCTTTTACTTGTGAATGAATATAGTAGAATATACAGATAAAGTTCCCATTCAAACAGGAGCTTTGGCAATGTAATGAAATGGTAAAGAATACTCACAGAGAAAAGAGAAATTCTTCAAATAATTTTTGTTGTCATGAAAAGAAAAACATATTCTAAGAAATCTCTTCCTTTTATTTTCTTATTTTTATTTTAATTGAATTCCAGTTTTGAAGTTACAACTACTAGAATAAAGTATCTGCCAAAAAAATAGTTTTTTATATTATTATATTTGAAACTTAATCCGATTCTTTCCCATAACATTCAACAACAAAGTAGCACCAGATCCCAACCTTAGTTCTCACTGTTTTTCAAGTTTCTTCACTGATTAGCAAACAACATTGTAGTAATCATACTGGTTACTAATTGTGACCCAGGTGCTTTATGAATGTGACTATTAGCTTTTCATAGCACTTTCCATCTTTGGCCAATACTGGATATTCACACTTTTGTTTTCTGCATGACCAGTGAGTTGGTGAGAGACAGAAGAAAACCCTCAAAATGGAGGAAGAAGAATATGAGGAAGTTGTGGAGGTAAGATGAAAGTCTGAGAGTAGAAATATTTGTTTCCTGGCTTGGGAATGAATATATCAATCGCTTCAATGAGATGCTGCTCATGAGCATAGATTGTTACTTGTTGTTTGCCCTCTGAAGATTAGGGTGTGCAGAGGTATCTAATAAATGGTTTTATTAGTGAAAAACACCACCAAAAAACAGCTATGCAGTGGAACAAGATTGATCTGAGTCGTGTTATAGTTTCTCTGTTTAAATAAGGATTCTAAGCATCCCTCCCCTCACGAGTTTTCGTGATTACCCTTCTGCATAATTATAGATGCTGAGGGCCATCTTTTTTCCTTCCTGGCTTGCCCTCTGTCATCCAATCCACACTAGAGAGGATGACTTTGGAAGCCACTTTCTAGCCTCACCTCTGTGCCAACTGCAATGGAGAAATGCAGCAGTTTTGTGCCAACATATCGTTAACCAATTGAGCCAGTCAGCTGCAGAGATGTAGGTTGACTGAAACCCGTAGATGTCCAAGGAGTTGAGTCAGGAATTAATTTGCCAGTAAGACTTTCAAACTCAGCAATTTGTTTAAAAGAATCTCCAGGAACTGAGGAAAGTACAGCTTACTATTTATGAGCAAGCGCCATTCGAATAACAACTTTGCTATTAAAAGACTATACAAGGCTAGCAAACATTGTGGTCTTACTTGTTGCATTAACTCTATTCTGGAATGAAATTATATACATAAGTGATTATAACAAATTGCTCATTGTTGGTTTGAGGATTAGAAGATGACAGTACAACTGTAGACACCCCACAACTTATTGCCACACTGCGTGGCTGTTGGTGATAGCATTGAGTCCTGACTGACAACTTTATAAATTTAATGAAAATACTTTATACAAGTAGTGAATGAAGTCAAGTTAAATAGTTAGTCAGTTGAATTGGTTAAGGCAGGTTTTGGAAAATAAGCCTTACCATTCATAAAGTCCATTTGAAAGATATTGTTCCATCTAGTTACAAAGACACCAGCCCTTCGTTAAGTTTGACATTATTTGTGTATTTGCCTTTATCATTCTGAAGCATTGTCTGCTCTTTGTAACAAAATGCATAGTTATTTACTGTCATGGTGTATGTGGTGTTCCTGGAATTATGGTATGTTGGGCTTTTTGTCTACATAGCCATTCATTCTTTGTTTTTAATTTTCAATGGCTACCTTCCTGTAACTATATCCCTAGGACATACCAAGCTGATGCAGCTTTAGTAGCTCCCCTCAAGATATCCATAGTGAGAAGTTAAATAAAACTGGAACAGCAGCATCTGATACAATTTTAAGGAAGCTTAAACCATTCCATCATTTTCTTAACCAGAATTCTGGTTGTATATGAATCATCTATTTTAAACCTATAAGAATACTGTCAGAAACCTTCGAAAGAGTAGAAAATTATTGCTGAATAATGAGTGGCTGAGAAAATGTTGAGGATTTTAAGTTGCTGTTTTGCATTTCTTTGGAGTTATTAGCCTGCACTAGACGTTGTAGCCATTTGTGATATGCAAAAAAGCCCCACAGTGAATGTTGCTGAGTTACTCCAGGCTTTGTGGAAGGTGTGTCAAACACCGTGTAGGGCCAGTGAGCAGTAACTACCCTAAAAAAGACAAATAGGAGACAGGTTGAAAAGTATGAGTTAGTTTGTGAAGCTCGTACAGAGGAACAACTCTGGGGAAAGGGCTTATATTTTAATCAGAGTTTGCTTAAAGCTTGATTTGAACGGCTGTCTGTTCCCAGAGTTTTGGTGCGGGATCCTGAGCAAACCATTGCTGAGGAGATTTTTTTAAAAGATAAAACGTATATTTTGCATTTTCACCTTTCTGAAAATCAGGGGTGTGTTTGGACCTTCTGTGTTAAGATACCCGCTGTTTGCTTTCTTTATTCGGGATGTAGCGTGGGGACATGGAGGGCGAGCCCTGAGGGCGGCAAAGCCCCGGCGCGGCGCTGTGGCGGGCTGGCGGGAGGACGCCATCGTGCGGCCGCCATTCGCTGTGTGGCCCCCGGCGGCGCCTCAGCCGCGGCCTAGTTAGCGGCGGGCTCTGCCTTTGAGGAGCAGCTGAGGCGGGAGCTGCTGTGGTGGGGAGCTGCTGCTGGCCCCTTCGGCTCCCGGCTGCTGTGGGGAAAGGCAAAATGCCAGTGGCAGATGGAAGCCCACACGGCGCTGCAAACATGTTTCGCCATGTGGGAGATGTGTTCTGGTCAGGTCACTCAGTTGTGTTTGAGGTTGCTGAAGGAAAGGTTGAGAGGAGGAGGAGATAAAATACCACATATTTGGGACCCAAAAGTGCTTATGGTTATATCAGAGGAGATTGGAGGTGAAGAATTAGCCTTAGAATGGGAGATGTTTCTGCCAAAAGTCATCTGTCCGCAATCCTGGAAAAAACAGGAATTTACGAATTGGACCAAGTTGCTGTCCCGGGGCTGTGGGACAGCAGGAGGCAAGGAAGGAGTGGGTATTGGAGAGCCTGCTTAAATGGGTGATGGAGGGCGGCCATCAGGTTGGAGAAGGCAGGAAACTTACTTTTTTTTATTGGTAACAGGAGGAAGGTTTGTACTCTACCTTCCAATTTACCACTTTAAAGTAGATGAAGTGCTCTGGGAACTTCTTATGCAGCGGGAAAATGCCTCATATGCACAGCCCTTCAGGTCTAGCAGAAGAGCCCGCTAGCAGAAGAGCCCATGGCTGAATACAAGCAACCTTGGACATTTCTGGAAAGTGTTGAAAATATATTTCTTGATGCAGTTGATTGATGAACTAAGTAGGAGAGGTGCTCTGCTGGGCACATTACTCACAAACAAGAGAGAACTAGTGTTTATACCTTTACTATAGGAAGACCTCTGAAACAGTCTCCCATAGTCATCACCAAATTTATGAGGAAATTTATGGGTGGAAAATTGACTGAGTTACTGAACTAAGATTTGTAATGAGTAGTACAAAGACTAGCTGGCACCTGGGGATTATTGGTGTCCTTCAAGGATCTGTACATAGAATCAGCTCTGAGGGCAGCGTTTGAGAGAGAAACCTACTGCAGCCCTCTCAGGGTATTTCCAAACAATTGATAAATCACAGATTTTTGAATGCTGATTCCTTCTTTTAGAGTAGTCATCATTAATGCAAAAAATGAATGGTTATTCAGAATTGTCAAGGATGCAAGTGTGACTACGTAGGTACTTACGAATTGCAGTCCTGTTTCACCAGAAGTGTGTTTTTAAAACAGCTTAACAGAAGCCACAATTCGCTATTCTGTATGATCTGGCCTAACAATGCCTTTTTTCTCTCTCGTTTATTTGTTTTTTCAATAGTACTACATTGAAGAGACAATTATTGAGGAGGGTGAACCACATGAGGTAAAGGTCCTTGTGAATTGCATGTGGCATATATATGCATATAATTAATTCATAGTGCTAAATTAGTGGCGTTCTGCACTCCATTTGCTCCTCTCTTCCAGCTGTTTGCTTAGGAACTGACAAAATGAAACAACAAGTTATTGAGGATGTGAATGTGACTACATAGGTACATCTGAACAATAGGCATATACATGCAGCATATTTAACCTTGTTACTAAGGAAAATATAAAGAGGTTCTCCTGAAACCAGTTTAGATCTATCAGTTCTGTTACCTTCACCTTGTGTAATTTCACTGAAAAAGTGGTGGTTTGCAGATTTTTTTCACGTCACTGGTAACAAACATTCCACCTACCAAGGAGTTACTACCATAATTTGAAATTCTGCTTACAATATAGATATAACCCAAGTCTCTGCTATGTTGCCATGAAGTACTTTTTATGGCATAGATTTATGAGGAAATAAAAGCTTAATGTTTCATGTTGTGAGTGTTTCCTTCCAAAGGATCTGTTCCCAAGGTCTTTAATTTAGTAAGAGATGATTTGATTAATACTGTTTTAAGCAAGTAATTTAGGACTGCACTTTTGAAAGACTGCTATTGTATCATATTATTTTTAAGATTAATTCATCCACTGCATTCATCAGGTGTTCTAAAATCTCTAGCCAGACTAGATTTAAAGGGAGCAATAGCACAACTGATTGGTTCTGTGTCTGATTTCATAAGTTTTTGAAAATAGTATAGTGGAATGAAGAATTACACATGAGTGTGACTATCTAGCTAATGTGATGAGACCTTTTCCCATCACTGGTAAATCCAGGCTGATGCATCAGTATCATGTTGTCCTCTGAATGATCATATGAAAATAAAAGATTATTTTTTCTTCACAAAATGCTGTATTTCGAGAATCAAGCTTCTCCAAGTTTCTGCAAGTGCCATCAGTGGAGCTGAAGTAACTAATAGCATCTTGGGATAGCATTAGTGAAATGCACTTAACGCTCATGTAGTAAACAAACCTCTTGTAATTTAAGTTCTGTATACTTCTCAATTTAATATTTAATACCTGGTGCATTTTCTGGTCTGTCTCATACTAATGCAAATAGCTGTTCAGAAATCTGAGCTTTGTGCATTTGCTTTTTGAGGTGCTTTTTTAACAGTTAATCAATGTATTTATTTGTGTGACTTTGGAGCACATTTTAAGTTGTGATAATTATTTTTAAATGGTTTTAATTAGAATTCTGTTATTAAAATTATTGCTTGCAGTGTGAATATGTTGATAAACAAGTATGTAAGCCATTTAAATTAGTAATTTCCCAACGGATGTGTGATGAATTAATTGTGTAAGTATATCAGCTATATCTCAGCCACGACTGTGATCTGGCTAGGAGAAATTGTAGTTCAGTACAAAAGGTTGATTCTAGATATTTCTTCAGTCAGCTGGTGCATCATGAACTTACCCCAAGACCCCAAAATTTCAGTCTCATCTGTCTGCTGTGTCCCTTCCTTTCCTTTTGCAAGGGGAAGATAATCCTTTTGAATGACTCCACACCTTTGAGCCACTTTTAACAACTTTCAGTGACCTTGCTGAGAACCCTGACTGTGTGGTGTGCATCTCCAACACAACTTCAGCACAGGAAACATTTCTGCACTTTGATTTTGGGAGCCAGTGGTCCCACCTGAGAACTCCTCTGTTGCAGCAGAAGTTATGCATCTAGAACAGAGGCAACAGGAGCCTCACTCTTCCAGCTTCTCTGGAGAGTAATGACATGAGTTTGATACAAAAACCAGTCAGTTAATTCCTTGTGGTTTGTTTTAGGCTGGGTGATGTATAGTGTCCTATGCACCTATATTATTGGGTAATCCCACAGGAAAAGTGAACCTGTTTTTCTCTATTGCAGGTAGTTCTTGGGTAAGAAAGGAGCAGCCTTTCACTAAATAGCAGAGGTGAAAAATGCATCTCATAAAACAGTGATTTATAGTTACAAAGTAAGTAATTATGTTTGTCTTTATTCCCAGGTGGTCACTGAGGTCACTGAGACATTTAGCACAGACTTCACCGGTCCTAAAACTACCACCTATACTGTTGAGCATGAGAAGCCCTCTGTTGAGGCTGCAGCACCTCCAGTCAGGAAGAAGACAATACGGACAAAAGTGGACCCATCTAAGTTTTTGACACCTTATCTGCAACACAGTAATAAAATGAAGGACCTATTCAGTGAGGTAAATTGTTCCATGTCTTTTCTTGGTTGAGGAACAGCAACTTTATAAGTACTGAATAGGTGTTATTGCAAGTCTTCATAATACTATTTTGTCTCCTGTACTTTATTTTCTGACATCTATTAGTATTTTCTGCCTGAAGTAGGACATTTCCTTCTTTGAAATAGCTCCTCTCCTGTCCATTCCCTGTGTAAATGCACTTGGTAATCGTTAGGCACAAAAGTGGCCTGAGGCATATGGATGAAGATTGTCAGAGATGTCAGTTAATAGGGCTCCTGCTCCATCTGACTTGAATAGTGGAGTGAAGGAAGGTAACAGGGACTGATGTCCATTGAATATCAAGCCTCTGTACTTTTTATAATGTGAATTTCTTTATCCCTCTATATATTCAAGACAAAACCTTGTGCCCACTATCTAGGAGTAGGCACTGACCTAAATTCCTGGTATGAGATACCAAATTTGACTGTACAAACATTGTATGATGTTGTGAAAAGTGGAAAACGACAGTTCTGCACAGATGTAGATGCTATCAGATCCCTTTTCATAAATTTTAATATGTATTACCTACCAGCTTTCACTGTTAAAGGATTATGTGAGATCATAGGTCTAGGACTGCTATTCTCACCCACATATTTCCCTTATCTTTGGTCACAGGCACAAATAACTGTGCATTTATCAATACTAAGCTCCTAAAGAGAATTTAATCAGTTAGAGGTCATCTAAACCAGGCTAAAGTTAGAAATGGACTTTCTGTATTGGATCACATGGAAAAAGTCAGTTGGCTAAAATAAGCATAACTGTATAAATGCAATTGAGTAATGCTAGTTTGTTTTATTGAATGATCTGCCCCAAATTCCTGTACTAACCAGATAAATAAATCAATACATTTCTGCTACTTACATTGATATGTACATCTTTAATAAATTTTATTTGTTATTATTTTCTCTCAGAACAAGTACAAAGAAAAATTCAGAAAAGAAAAAGGAAAGCCATATGCTTCCACAATTGATACCCCAGAAATTCGGAGAATCAAAAAAGTACAAGACCAGCTCAGTGAGGTAGGTAACAGTTGACATAAGAAAAAAATGTTTATTGAGTGATAAAGAATCATACAATCATAGAATCATAGGGTTGGAAGGGACTTTCAAAGGGCATCTAGTCCAACCCCCTTGCAATGAGAAGGGACATCTTGCACTAGATTAGGTTTCCAAGAGCCTTATCAGGCCTTGGATGTCTCTAGGGATGGGGCCTCCACCACCTCTCTGGGCAACCTGTTCCAGTGCCTCACCACCCTCATGGTGAAGAACTTCTTCCTAATATCTAATCTAAATCTGCCCTGCTCTAGTTTAAAACCATTGGACATCAAGTCATTGACAGCTGCCCTCTGGATCCAACCAGTTTCTTATCCACTGAACAGTCCACCCATCAAATCCATATCTCTCCAACTTAGAGAGAAGGATGTTGTGAGGGACTGTGTCAAAGCTTAACAAATTTTTAAATGTGAGATAAGAAATGATGTTTTTGATGATGGTGTGATCATCAGGCAACCTCAACATTCAGCAGAAACTTTATCACATTACAAGGGTCAACAAGACAGACAAGAGTCTGTCACATGGTCACAGACCATGTGACAGATCTGAGTGCTGTGATGTAGGCTGGAACTGAGGCCTTTCAGGAAGGGAGATGTGATGGTTGCTTTCAGCTATAATAATAACCAACTTCATTGTGCCTGAAGAGGTTTGAAAACTTCTGATCAGAAGTTACAGCCATGGGAGGTGATGGCAATGCCCATGTCATTGAATTTGAAGGTTCCACACACTCTGTCCTGCAGTCATGAATGTTGTGCCTGATGAATTTCTGTTAGGTTAAGTTGTGCACTGGATAAACAACTCTATAATTTTGTTTTTAAGATGTGTTTAAGCATCTGTGTTTTCATAAAGCAACTGAAAGTCAGTTTCCTAAAGAAATACTGAGAAAATGATGCTTAGATTCTCCAAGTGCTGCAAAAGTCATCTTGTCATTTACTAAGGGGTTTTCCAAGATGTGTTGTGCCCTCTGCATGAATCCCACTCTTCGTGATCTGTCTTGGAAAGCAAGCCCAAGAGCAGTTGCCCCAGCGGTGCAGTGCCTCTAGTTCTGGAAGCTGCCTCATCCTCCCCTCTTTCTTTTAAGCAGTGCTAATCTACACCTCACAGTTTGGGAAAGTGAAAGACACCTATAAAGGCTTCTTAATTCTTTGTACAGAAAATAGGGGGAGTTAAATCCCTAGGAATGGGAACCCTTAAGGTGGAGAGGGTAGTCACCTAGTCTAACCAGTGTTCACAAGCAAAGTGTGCATCAAGTCCTACTCCACTCCTGACTTGTGGTATTTTGAGGGATGTGATGCAGCAGTCCTTGTGCTAATGCTGAGCCTGCTCAGGCTGGGAGTACTGTAACTGCATTAGGGTGATTCTGTGCCCAAGCTGCTGGTTTGCCATGGTCACGTGTCTATATTGTTTCTGACACTAGAGCTGGTGTTTACATGGGAATGTTCTGGGAAATTGAGATACTCGGTGTAGCATGTGGATCTCTCTATCTCATTATAGACAGTGGAAGTACTTCTAGAAAGAACTCTGTGATTATGGAAGGGCACTACCTCTAACTTGGATTCACAGCTCTGGAAACTGTTTCCAAGCTGCATTTTTTTTCTCAGTTAATTCACAAAATCCATTTGGTTCCATAGGAACAATTATTTCTAAATGGTCTATTGAATTCTGGTTTTGCATGTTTACAGCATGAAGCGTTGAAATGAAAATACTCTGCTTTTTCAAAAAACCTGTCAGGTTTTCCTGAAGAATAAATGTATTATGTTGTGCCTTGATCTAGGTTAAATACCGCATGGCTGGTGAAGTTGCTAGAACTATTTGCCACGTTGATGAAAAAGCCAAGGATATAGAACATGCAAAGAAGGTGTCACAGCAAGTGAGCAAGGTGAGTGAGTTCTGATGTTCTTGAACATTAGTGGATCATACAGTTACTGATGTGAGTAAGGTTTTTAGCTGAGGGCACAAATCAATCTCTATACAACTACTTAGAAGCACAAGGAGAATAGCAGAGAAGTTGATATGGCAAGCATAAATACCATCTTACATGTTCACAGTTGATGTCTTTAAATGTCATGGGTTTGAGACTCTCTCTTTGGAAAAATCTTTAGAACAGGTATGTTATTCAGAAAAGTATATATTTTTCTAATGATGGTGTAACCAACATGCTGATCTTTCTTTCCAGGTATTATATAAACAGAACTGGGAAGAGAACAAGGACAAGTACCTGCTTCCCCCTGATGCTCCAGAGCTTGTGAATGCAATAAAAAACACAGCAATGTTCAGTAAGGTAAGAAAAAAAGAAATCACAGGTCTAGGCAGCTGAAGTGCCAGAAGCATTCCAAGTTGGAAATTAATACATGATGAATTCTGTTTTATTTAGAAACTCTATACTGAAGATTGGGAAGGAGACAAATCATTATTCTATCCATACAATGACAGTCCAGAGCTCAGAAGGGTAGCACAGGCTCAAAAGGCTCTGAGTGATGTAAGTATCACAGCCCGATTGACAGTTGGGTCAGTGTTGCAGTGTAACTTTGTAGACCTCTTGGTAGACTTTGATTAGACAGAAAGCTTTGTAATAGAACAGAAAATATGGTCTCTTATCAAGAGAGTTCTCAGTAGTCCTCTAGAATACACTGAAAGAGTTTATGATGCAGTACCTGTGGACAGAACAACATGTTAATGGTGGTATTAGCAGAATTAAGAGTGAATGTTCTGATGCTTAAGTTGGCAGTTACTGTAAATGTCTGCTTCTCTCCTGTTTTCAGATTGTCTACAAAAAAGGGCATGATGAACGAAAATCTAAATTTACTTCTCTGCCAGATCCACCTGATGTGGAACAAGCCAAGAAAGTGACAAGGCAGCTGAGTGATGTGAGTAAGACTCAGTGCTGCTCTTTCTATAGAAGCCTCTTTTCTGGAGTTCAGCAAATAGGTGTCTAAAGAAAGAGAATGCAAAAGAAAAGACCAGAGCTCATGTGAAGACCTCTTTGATTTTTACCAGCCAAGGACAGTTCCTTTCTTTCTCAAGTGTCTCAGAGAAAATCCTTCCCAGTCTCAAGTGAAAGGCACAACTTTGTTCCTGTCAGTGAATTTAGTTTTCACAAAACATTTTTGCTTCTACCATGCACACACTGCTTCCTATTCCCCCTTTTTATGTCAACCATCAGTCTGGTGCATATCCCAAGCATTCTTAGGTTCATGGATACCAGTCTGTGGAAATATCTGGCAACTTAACTGCTTCCTGGTTTGCACACCAAATTAACAAGTAATATTCAACATTAATTTGCATAACCATGTGGCATGATTCTGACATTGTGCAACGACTCTGGCACCAGACATTGGCAATGAATTTTAGGTATACATAGAATAAAACATGGCTGAGGAATGCAGGAGGTGCAGTGAAATACAGAAGACCAACTTTTGCTGAAGAAATTGGGACCAAATTGCGTAATCTTGTAAGACAGAAGTAGGATTTTAACTCAGTTCAGAATTCAGCTATTATGGAGAGAACATGAATTATTTTATTGCTGTGTATTGAAAATTTTCTGCTGTTTAAGATTAGAGAGTTGCAGTATTTGCTTATGGCTGCAAAATCAGTAAGAGAATACTGCAGGGAACCCATTTGGAAGGTGCAAGAAGGTAGTATTTCATTTAGAGAAGATGTCTTTAATCTTATTCTTCCATAGCTTAAAAACTAAACTGTTATCAAGAGAAAATCAGACATGCAAAAAGCAAGACCAACATCATATTTCTTTGAAATTAATAAAATAGTAAGCTGTATAGGTATCTCCAAAGCTATAAGATATAGACTTTTTAAACATTCTTTTGGGCATATATGTTCTTTGTCAGTGTGGTAACAATTAAAAAGGCATTTGAGAAGTTGTTTTTTTTGTGCTAGAAAATGCAGCTATGGCTGAAAATGCATTTTGAACACAAAGTCAAAACTCAGGAATATGTTTTGTTATTAGAGAGGCAGGAACTGTCTGGATAGTTGGCACATATTTCCTTGTGCTTGACTATAGGCTAATAGAAATCACAAACACCAGGCAATACATATACTAAAAGAGTTTGTTTATAACAGGTTTCACCAGCAATAGCAATAAATTCTGTCTTAAAGGGCAATATTGTGTCCCAATATTATGTGACAAGTGAGAAAAGAGTGCTAAAGGAACACTAGTGGTATGTCACAGAGAGCACTTCTTATTAATAACTATCTTCTAGTAGGATGTAGTTCACCTATTTCTCCTTTTTTTTTTTTTTTTCTTTCAGTCAGGGAAGGTACTAAGCAAAATAGCTGACTGCTGAAGAGCTTAGGCCATATCACATTTAGTGTCTTTTTGACAGTACATGGAAAGTGGTTGTAAGGCAGATGTGAAATGTGAATCAACTTTAAAAACAAGTCTTTTCATCTGTCAAGTTAAAAGTGAGCTGTATCCAGGGGATTAATTTTGTTTTTACATTTTTTTATAGATTATTTATCATGAGGACTATGAAAACAAGATCAAAGGCAAGTGGAGTCAGACTCCATGCTATGATGTTGCAATTGCAAAAATGAATGCAGAAAATATAAGTATGGTAAGTTAATTCTTCATAAAATCCTGAAATGAATAGCTTTATTCTCTGATTAATATGGAAAATATGGAGTAATTTTGCCTGCTACTTCATGGATGTGGTCTTTATAACAGAAGTGCATTTGATACTTTGCTAACTATTTGTCTGTGTTCCTAACAGAGGAAATACCAGGAAGACTTTGAAAGCGTGAAAGACCAAATCTACTTTATGCAGACTGAAACTCCAGAATATGAAGCTAATAAGCGAGTTTCAGATAATGTCAGTAAGGTATGGTTTGGTGTGCTCCCATTTGTTTAGCTTGGTATTGTCAGGTTTGTGCTGAAACTGTTTTGTCATCATCAAAAAAAATAAATCTTACATGCAATAGATGTATTCTCAAGTGCATTCCACTAGGAAGCTTGTTACAACTCCTGCCATGCTTATGCTCTTCCACAAAAGTGCCCATGAAGAAGAATTTTCTGTCAATGAAGTAGAATTTGCTTCATTGTTTGTTCTGATTATGTTATGTGCCTGACTTCTACTTGGAACAAATCAATACTGTTAATGAAGACCAACTTAAGCTAGCTGGATTTCCTCAGGATTTTCATGTTTATTCATCCTTGTCCAGTGTATCTCAGCGATGGCTCATCTTCAAAATACAGCATTTGTTTGTCTGGTGCATTTTCTGCAATAGTATATGCATCAGTGAAGATGATTTTATGTCATTAATTGTAAGAATGGGACTATTCTGAGATGTCAACTGATGTTTGAAAACTCACAATGTTTGGAGAGTGGCTCAGAGATGGGGACATCTCCAGAATAGCTCTTACTTATCTCTGGCCCTGCCTCCCATGTCAGCACCCAGGCACTCCTGTGGTCTGGGTGCCTTCACAGTCCTTTGCCATCATGAATCACAAGTTAAAAAACAAGGGAAATTTTCCTGAAAAGTTGAAGTTGGTAGAGATTAGCAAGTGTTTAGCTTTTAATATTGATTTTTAAAACCTTACCATTTTAATTTTTTTTTTAAAGATAAAATACAGAGCAGACTATGAGAAGAACAAAGCTATTGCAGATTATAATGTGCTTCCTGCTACAGAGAACCCACTGCTGAGGCAATTAAAAGCTGCAGGAAACGTGCTGAGTGATGTAAGTATTATCAAATACAGCTGGATAATTGTCAGTCATGTACAATGAACCAATCACATTATCAAGCCACTGAGGTGAAGGGTTCCAGAGCAGAGGATTGCAGTGGGGGAACCTTTCCTGAAGTGGCAAAACTGCAGCTGAATCCAAGGAGGCAAAAGCATGGGGAGAGTGGGTGTCCCAGCCCTGTCTCCTGTCCCTCCCCCATGCAGTGTAACCATTGTGGAGGCCATGGTAGCACCCAGCAGAGGCAGGTAAAGGGTGCATACACATCAGCCAGTGCACAGGGCACAGGAAGGAGTGGAAGCTCTGCTGGCTTGACAGCTAAGTTTTATTGCTGGGGTTCACTAACCTCTAGGAAGGAGCTGAGCAATGGTCTCTACCTGGTGGAGGGTCAGGATCCCAACACCTGCTAGAAAGGATGTGGGAACCCAGACATAACCCAGAACCAGTGTGGCCAGCAGGTCTGGGGAGGGGGTTGTGCCCCTGGACTGGGCACTGGTGAGGCTGCACCTCGAGTGCTGCTTTCAGCTCTGGGCCCCTCACTCCAAGAAGGACATGGAGGTCCTGGAGCAGGTCTAGAGGAGGGTGACCAGCCTGGGGAAGGGGCTGGAGAACAAACCTGCTGAGGAGCAGCTGAGGGAGCTGGGGGGGTGAGTCTGGAGAAGAGGAGGCTGAGGGAAGACCTTCTCCCTGCCTGGAATGACCTGAGAGGAGGGTGCAGAGAGGTGAGTGATGGTCTCTTCTGCCCAGGGACAGAACAAAGGGAATGACCTCAAGCTGCACCAGGGCAGGTTCAGATGAGATCCAGGGGTTAATGGCTTGAAGTTCAGATGGAAGATGATGATGAGCAGTGTTCTTCAGAAGTCTGTGCTGGGTCTGGTGCTGTTTAATACCTTTGTTGGTGATATTGACAGTGGGATTGAGTACACCCTCAGCAAGTTTGTGTATGACACAAAAGTTCCAAACCCAGTAATCAGACCTTTCTGTCTTCCTTTACAAACCTTACAGTCACTACAAAAGGTCAAACAAAAAATGCAAAAAAAGTGCCATCTTTTTCTCAGTCTTCTGAGAAATTTTATCTTTATGATCATTTCTGGTTTACTCCTGTCATTTTTAGTGCTTTTTGAGTTGTACTGAAATCTACTGTATTATCTGATGCTACATTCTTTTGCAGAAATTATACAAAGAAGCCTATGAACAGTCAAAAGGAACCAGCATGAATTACTGTGACACCCCAAAGTTCCAGACTGACACTGTTCTGAAGAATTTTAGTGATGTATGTATTTGATTTATGTTATGTTGTTCAGAACTGACACTCTGGATTACTTCTGTTCATCGACTTGTGATTATTTTTCCAGGTAAAATATAAAGATGCATATCAAAAGAATATAGTAGGACACTATTTGGGCAGCTTTGAGGACCCACATCACACACACTGCATGAAAGTTGAAGCTATGAAAAGTGATGTAAGTGTGACAGTCATTCTGTTTCCACCACCACACTTTGATTTTGGAAGAAGCTCAATTGTGGTTTCTTACTAAATGTTGACTTCATTCCTAGAAAAATTACAAAGCTGATTATGAGGAGGAAAAGACAAAATGCTACTTCCCACAAACCATCACTCAAGAGTATGAGGCTATTAAGAAGTTAGATCAGTGTAAAGATGTAAGTACAGGACAGTAGTGTTTATCAAGTAGCTAATTATATGCAGAGTATCTTCTTCTGAGGCATGTAGAAATTCAGAGTGATTCCTCTTAATTGTGATGATTCTGAATGTGGCCTTATTAGCATATCTGACTTTTAAAACCACATTAATCTGCATTTTAGAGCCTTTTGTGACATCTAGTGATCAAATCAGATATAGCACAATCTTTAACAAAAAATGAGAGTAGTACCAAAATGAAGAATGAGCCTCAAGCATTTACCTGCTTAAGTCAGTGTCTTTTTACACTAATATTTTTAAAGTAAATGAGTTACTATATTAATACTAATTTTATTTATTGGTACTTTAAAGATACTTTAAAACATATCTGTATATGATATACTAAAATGTATATAGTGTAATGTGCATAAGATGTTATCATGTGCAATATATGTATGTTATTTGATATAGCATTTATATCTGTTGAAAATTTTTTACATTAATACTTTAAAAATACTGTAAAGATTTGTTTGCTTTCTGATGGGAACCATTGTCCATGACAGCACTTATCTGCATGCATGACATAACTGCTGCCTATCCCAAGTAATGCTGTATTGCTGTGTCTTACAAAACAATTTTGCTTACATACTTTATCTGCAATTATATTTATTATTTCCCTTCAGCACACCTACAAAAAGCATCCTGATCAAACCAAATTTACTCAAGTGACCGACTCTCCAGTACAGAAGCAAGCTGAGATCAATAGCAAACAGCTGAGTGATGTAAGTTAACTTGGAAAACACTGTGACATTATCAATTTCTGAACTGTGATCACCACTTTACCATACAATTTTTGGTGACCTCCTGAAATGTGTAGGTGAATGTGTGTGCATATACATGCACTGAAGCACAAAACCATAAGTGTGTATGTGCAGTTCTCTTCCAGTGGATGACCACCTGGAAGCCAGGTGTTTGTAGTGTTTCAAGTGGCTGTGTCAAGTTTTAGTGTCTGTGTATAAGCACTGAGCTGGGAGATGTCTTTATTTCTCTTTGCAGATAATGTATAAATCCAAAGGTGAAGAAATTATTCATAAGTACCACCTTCCTCCAGACGTCCCCCAGTTTATCCAGGCTAAAGTTAATGCCTACAACATTAGTGATGTGAGTATATTTTGAATGCAGAGCTCTTGATTCAACTTACAATATGAAGTTTATGTTAGCTAGAAACTGTTCATTCAAAATTCACCTTTTCTTCTAGAACTATTACAAAACAGGATTGGAAGAAATAAAATCAAGGGGATATGATCTAAAACCTGATGCTATTCCTATCCGAGCTGCCAAGGCTGCTAGGCAGGCTGCCAGTGATGTAAGTACATCCTTCCTGAAGGAACTGCTTAATTCAAGAGTTAACTTAATGTTTGGAATTATGCTTATTAAGGAAATCTGAAGGATAACTTATTTATTGCCTTTTTTGAGGATGTTATTGTGTATGTTTAACACCATTTTATCTTTACTGGTGTTTCATTGGTTCACTAATGTATTTGTGTAATCACATTTAGAAAAGGCTTTTCATGATTATATTCTCTGAGTAAATATGCTGTCTTGCACTTCATTAAGGAGGAAAATCATAAGGAGTATGTCAGTAATGACAGCTCCATGAGATATGGACACCTGAGTTCTCTCCATCCTTAATTATAGACCTAAGACTCATCTCCCTCTTACACTAAGTACAAGTGAGATAATTGTTCTTTAAAAGCTAAGTAGCTGATGGGTGTAGCAGTGAATTGTAAAGAGATACATGTCTGATTTTACTAAGATGTGTGGTCAATGACTTACATATGAGGGCTACCCTTTGTAGAAAACAAAGTGTAGCCTTTGCTTTTAATTTACATACTGCTAAGTGCAGACATTTAAGATGATATTTTCTGTGCTCTATTGCATTCCAACAGGTTAACTACAAAAAAGCCTATGAACTTGGCAAGGGTAAACTTGTTGGCTTCAAGAGCCTCCAAGATGATCCCAAACTCGTTCACTACATGAAGGTAGCCAAGATGCAGTCTGAGCGAGAGTACAAGAAGGACTACGAGAAAACCAAAACAAAATACAACATTCCCATGGATATGGTCAATGTTGTTGGTGCCAAGAAGGCTCAAGAGATTGCCAGCAATGCCAATTACAAGAATCTCCCACACCATTATACATATTTACCAGATGCAATGAATGTGGAGCTGACCAAAAATATGATGGAGATTCAGAGTGATGTGAGTAAAACCTCATCTGAACAGAATTTTTTTTGAGGTGCCTCATGCAAAAGCTGTGAAGAATCAGGAAATTTGCTTTTACTAATTCCTAACTTCTAAACCACTGTTTTTACTTCTTCATTAGAATGCATACAAAGCAGATTATAATAACTGGATGAAAGGCATTGGTTGGATCCCCATTGGCTCACTAGATGTAGAAAAAGCTAAGAAAGCTGGAGATGCCTTGAATGAGAAGAAATATCGTCAGCATCCAGACACCATTAAATTTACAAGTGTGGTGGACTCTCCTGTAATGGTCCAAGCCAAACAGAATTCAGTTCAACTCAATGATGTAAGTAGAGAAAGAAATGGGTGTGATAGTGGAGTAGGGATGTATCTACTGAAGAGTTGAGCTTTGCCTTTAAAATTTTTCAGGGTACTGTTAGCCTGAAAGTGTTTCTCTGTGTTGTCATTATTTTTGCCTGAGAAGTCTTTATGGAAATCATATGACTCCTTCAGTTCACAGCAGCTGATTCCTTCAATTTATTTTTAAGTATATTTGAAATATATTTGATTTAAGAAATATGACATTTTCAAGTTGCTTATTGATGTTGTACCACCTACAGTAATGAATGTGATTCATCAAGAATTCTGCAACTCAAGCAACATCATTATAAACCAGCAAGCTTTGTTTTAGTTTACATTTTCCTACCATCCTTTTTTGTCCTACTCTTTCAGAAATTGCTTTTTATGTCCATTAAAGGGCTTCATTTTACTGGGTAAAGACTGCATAGAACATTTAGGGCCTATTCCTCCTATCTGTAAGGTCAGCAATTCTGTATGAAAAGGGCAGCCTCAATCTTATGATATAGGTGGCAGTGCATATTTATTTGCAAAATCTAACATAACAGAACAGTTAACTCACAGTGAACTGTGTCTAGCTTTACAAGGAAAGAAGGATTTATCTCTGTGATGTATTTTACAGAAACTGTACAGATCTTCTGGAGAGGAAGTTAAACATAAATATACACTCACCCCAGATGTCCCACAGTTTATCCAGGCCAGATACAACGCAGCTAATATCAGCGATGTAAGTGACTTCTTTACAACACATTTTACACTGTTAATGATTTTGGGTACTATGTGTATTGCAGATTCCTTTCACTGGTTTGCATTCTGTACAATCAACTGGTGTTACTGTAATTTTTCATTGTTCTTGCCATTTGGCTTTCCACCAGATGCCATTTAATCTTGTAATAATTTAATTAATTTAGTTAACAGATAAATCCATGCTCATAAATGAAGACTGATAGTTGTATGATTCCTGGCTGCATCTGCTTCTCAAGAACTGCCTGGAGCAGCTTAGGAGTAGCTTTGGTTTGCATAAGTTCACGTGATGATGAGGCTCTCTAGAATAATATGGATTTTCTTTTTCAGGCATATTATAAACAAGACTATCATGATTTAATAGCTAAAGGGAACAATGTGTCACTTGATGCTATTCCAATTAAACTAGCCAAGGCTTCAAGAAACATTGCTAGTGATGTAAGTATCTATTCCAGCCACACCTTTTTAGATATTTGGTTAAAAGTTGACTAACAGGACATGTGGTAGATCTCATACGTCGCTCAAGTCTCACTTGAATCCATATTATGAGCAAGAGATTCTTAGTCTTTCCCAGAGGCATAGTTTGTGTGGAGCTCATTTTATGCTGATCTTGTTTGCTGTAGACAGGCAAATGCTGTTGCACTGTTTCTTAACCCACTTTTCACAGGAGAAATGAAACCAGTAGTTTTTGCAACCATTCTGTGGCAGATTTCAGAAAATACACTACATTAGCACCTATTTACAAGCTTCAAGACAGTATCTGCTAAGGTTGGTTTTGGTTAAACAGTGAGTGGAGTAGGGATTCCACTTAATCTGAAGGTCTTATAGTGTAAATTCTATTCAGCAATATATGTTTCAGTGGTTTCATATAACCAGAGGAGGGTGTCCAGTCATGTTCCATTCATTTGCTATTTCTTTCAAATGACTGAGAAGGATTGTCTCAGTTATCCTGATACTTTTCATACCCCTGTCCACGAAGCTAGATCATAGAATTATGGTTAGGTTGGAAGGTACCATTAAAGGTCATCTACTCAAACCACCTGCAGTCATCAAGGACGTCTCTAGGTCACTTTGCTAAGAGCTTTATCAAGCCTGATCTTGAATGCCTTCAGGGACATTTTCCACAGTACATTTGATGTCTTTTCTCTGTTTCTAGTATAAATATAAAGAAGCATATGAAAAGGCTAAAGGAAAACAGGTTGGTTTCAGAAGCCTGCAAGATGACCCTAAGCTCGTCCACTACATGAATGTAGCAAAGATTCAGTCTGAGCGCGAGTACAAGAAAGACTATGAGAAGACCAAGACAAACTATCACACACCTCCTGACATGTACAGCATACAGGCTGCTAAACAGTCTCAGGATGTGGCTTCTAATGCCCACTACAAGAATCTGATCCATCACTACACTTACCTGCCAGATGCCATGGATGTCGAGCTTGCAAAGAACATGATGCAGATTCAGAGTGATGTAAGTATTTCAGTGATTACAATTTCATGAATCTTTTGCTACACACTGAAAAATTGAATATGAGTTCATATCCAGTGAAAATTGCTCTTACTGTATGGGAATAGTCAGTGTTGGCTTTCTCTCCTTAGAATGCATACAAACAGGAGTACAACAGCTGGTTCAAGGGTATTGGATGGAGTCCTCTTGGTTCTCTGGATGTTGAAAAAGCCAAAAAAGCTGGAGAGGCATTAAATGAGAAGAAATACCGTCAGCATCCAGACACAATCAGATTCACAAGTATACCAGATTCAATGCCAATGGTTTTAGCTCAGCACAACACCAAGCAACTGAGTGATGTAAGAGGTTTTTTCATTAATACAACACAGTCATTTGATTATTTTTTACCATATTTATGTTACTGTCTGATATTCTATCTAAAAAACCCTTTAAATTTTAAAAACTAAAAATAGTAATACTTCAATTTATTGGTAAGAAATAAGCATTAATGCATTGTCTCTGCATGTTAACACTAGTACTTGTAAACCAGTATTTGTGTATTTTTCCTTGCAGGTAACATATAAAAAAGAGGGTGAAAAAGTAAAACACAAATACACTCTGGACCCTGATGTTCCTCAGTTTATTCAAGCCAGGGTCAATGCCTTCAATTTGAGTGATGTAAGTATAAAACCAATACTTTGTTCCAGAATATTTGTCTTTTATTTAATAGAAAAAAAAACCCTCTGATATGGAGCACAGGAATGACCAAGCTCTGAATTCAGCTGAACATTTACTTCTAAAAGTCAGTGAGTTTTGGCTTAAGCAAAATTTTAAACTGAGCACTTGTGAACACAAACAGATTTCAGTGCTTTGCCACCAGACTACTTGGAAAGCCTGAATGAGAAAACCAGTATGACATATTATACAGATTCTTACAGGTTTGAAGACTTCTTTCCTCTACTTTTATAAAAAACAGATTATATAGGTAAACAGTACAAGTCCTCTGTATGCTGCTTCCTGCTTCTTGTCTCTCAAAGGAAATTAACTCATCTGTGAAAAGATAGGAATGCTTTTTTCTGCCATTCAGCTACTATGCTGCCTGTTTTCCATCACTTCTTGTGTCCATCCAATGCCATAAAGATCTCCACTGATGGTATCACTTCGATTGCCTTCATGATTTGGTGGCAAAAGCTGACATCTCCTTTAATATTTATGAAATACTATAAGTCTGTCAAGACATTAACTGCTAACAATCAATCAGTAAGACTGCTTTCTTCAGTTGCTTAAGACCAAAAGTCCTGCTTTTGAAGCTAGCAGGAAAAAAATTCTGAATGTTCAGTCAGGATTTTGCTTAGGCAAGGGCAAAAATGCCACTGGTAGAGTTGTTCTACATAACAATTGGAAAAAAAAAGCTTATGGAATTAGGGATTTATCTACCTTAATTAAACTGATTGACTCTCCTATCTTTGTGGTAGATTGTTTATCATAATATCATTGTTATTTCTGCACAGTTTAGCATATTTTCTTGCAATTCCACAGACTAAACCAAGTTTTTTTTTTCCTATAACCATAAGAAAAATACAGGCTAAACCAACTTGTTAAAATCACTATATACTGAAGTCATGCCTTTTTTTCACTATCAGGCTAATTACAAAGCAGACTGGAAAAAAACCATTGCCAAAGGATATGATCTGAAACCAGATGCCATTCCTATTATTGCTGCGAAAGCTTCTAGGAATATTGCAAGTGATGTAAGTATAGAGTGGAATACATACATTTATCACAGCTTTCTGTAACATGTTATGCTGTAGAGAATATGTTATATACAAATAACTGTATAGAGTCACTTAATTGAGAATTGAAATTCTTATGATACTGTGAAATAACAAGTGAATTCCAATGTTTACATGAGCCACCAAACTTATTTCTTTGGTGGTGTGTGTCTGTGCTGGTGAGCTGGGGATGTTTGCTGTATGTGCTTCAGGTGTTCACCAGTTTATTTGGGAGCTCCTTTGTTACAATTTACTTATGCTGTGTTCTTAATTACTTCTACCTGTCTAGGATACATGAGCTGTATAGAAATGTGGCAGGTTTCAGGCAGCTGTGTTAATTTGCTACAGTAAAACCTGTGTGCTGGGAATGTTGGCATGTTTAATTGGCAGTTGGGCTTTTAAATAATAAATCATAATATAGTCTTTTAATTAAAAGCTGAATGTTCCTGGGAGTTAGAAGTCTCTGGCAGTAAAATACACTATGGCAGAGGTAATGGTGAGGGAGGGCATGTAACTGCAAATCTATGTTTAGGTCTGTACTAGGGGTCAAGACAAACTGGGAAATCCCACAATCTGCTCCTTTTTTTGACCTAAATAATCCTGTGCCACGTGCAAAACAATTTATAAATTTATAGAATGAATATCAGTTGTTAAAATACTGAATTTCAAAGTATTGATCTTTTTCCACAGTAGGTAAGACTTTCTTTTCCTTTGTCTCTAGTACAAGTACAAGGAGTCCTATGAGAAAGATAAAGGCAAACAAGTTGGATACCGCAGCCTGCAGGATGACCCTAAACTCGTTCATTACATGAACGTGGCCAAAATGCAATCAGATCGTGAGTACAAGAAGGATTATGAAGTCACCAAGACCAAGTATCACACTCCTTTGGATATGTTCAGTGTGACAGCTGCCAAGAAAGCCCAGGAAGTGGTTACAAACGCTGGCTATAAACAGCCAATTCACAATTACACACTCCTGCCCGATTCGATGAATCTGGAGCTATCAAGAAATGTGATGCAGCTTCAGAGTGACGTATGTAAAGATTAATCAGCTAATATTTTGTCTTTTCATAATGATTGTGTTACACTGTTAACCTTAAAAGGCTAAAACCTGAACTATATTGGATTAAAGGTAGATTGAGAGGTAAATATCTCCTCTGGAACCCTGTGTTTTCCAGAGATATGAAGTATGTATAGCTGAGAAGTTGTAGGGAAATTACTGAGTAACAACTCTGTCTCTGTGTATTTGGCTCATTTGCAGCAAATGACTATGTTTTTGTAGGCAGACTTTATTTATGATGTGTTATTACTGTGATAATAATTTGTATTGTCAGAGATTTTGCAGAATCTCAATTCTGACTGTTTTAAGTGTACCAAACATATACCTTATATAGATTTGTATTATTCCTCAGGATTTGACATTTATTTTGCTCACTTTTCCTTTCTGCCTTTATCCTCTAACAGATGCACAAGCAATGCATTATAATTATTCAAAAAACCCTTGATAGTTTCCATTAGTCTCTATGATATGATTCCATTTTTTTCCCTAGTATAAATTTAGGGTCTTCTCCTTTACCCAGAAAGCATTTAGTTTAATCTGCATTACTGAATAGTCCTCTGACAAATTTTAAATTACCTAAAATGTTCCTAATCAGATTGAACTTGTTCTTTGCATTCTAATCATTGTTTGTAGAGGATAATGTACATGTTCCCATCTGCCAACAGATAGAGGATCTGACCTTTTGATACTATTCTTTTCAATACAGACATTTTTATCTTGAGACTTTGGCTTCCCCATTGCATTTCTCCCTAGCTGGCTGAGCTTGCTGGGCTGTCTGACTCAGGAGGTTTGCAAGGAGAAGCATGGTACTTAAGGACAATTTTTTCCCTGTATACACATGCCCTGAAACTATGCAGTCTTTTGCTTGGACTCTGATATTCTTCCTGTTAATTCTAACACTGCAGTTCAGGAAGAAGTTTTATTTTCACAGCATTTTTGTACCTTTATCTGTTGTAAAAGCCATGATGTAAAGAACAATTAAATAAGAATGGTGTTTATTCAAGATTGTGTGGAGCCAGGGCAGTAAGCAGCAGTTCTTGAAAGAATTTCTCTGGA
>VXBZ01011128.1:0-12702 GCA_013399135.1 Heliornis fulica | reverse complement strand
ATCTGTTCTAAGGTTTGTGAGTTTGGTTTGTAGCATGAGTGCTACATGTTGGTTTAGTGAAAATTTCTTTATACATAACACAGAAGTAGTTAACATTATGCTAAGAATTTGAAAAACCATAGCATTATTAACAGGCTTGTCTAAATTTTCCTTCAAAATTGAATGACCAGGAGAAATTTTAAAATCTTACCTGTTCTTATGTATATGGGCATTTTAAGTTTCACTGTGTTTTTCCTTGTTTATTTTTTTAAAGAATATGTACAAAGCAGACTTTAATAACTGGTTGAAAGGAGTTGGCTGGATACCAATTCAGTCCCTGGATGTAGAAAAGGCCAAGAAGGCTACAGAGATTCTCAGTGAAAAGAAGTATCGCCAGCACCCCGACAAGCTCAAGTATTCTATTACCATGGATGCAATGGAGCAAGTGCTGGCTAAGCAAAATGCTAAGACCATGAATAAGGTGAGAATTTGTTCAGGTGATCATGACTGAGCCAGAGATCGGGTCTTTGTCCTGCAAAATAGTGGGAGAGGTGCATCCCCACTGAAGTCCTGAGAATTTCAAATGGGTATAGTGGTTTTCTTGGTGAAGACTGGACCCTTAGAGGTGCTGGGAGCCTCAGACTGTATTCTTAATTGATGGAGTTTCATTTTCTCTTTATACAGAAAATGTGACTAAAGTTGTTTTCTCCAGATTTATAGGACATATTTTGCCAATTTCTCCAATACAGTACTAAAGAAAAAGGAAGAATATAATATTGCCACTAAGCAGTTACATTTGTGAAAATTTTCTGTAGTGCTTGTGGAAATTTACTGTGCCATCAAATATTATTTATTGGCAATGAGCAAAACAAAAGCAAGCTCTTATTTTATGAGTGCAATGCCTTTTCCATGCTGAATTGCATGCTCTGTAATTGCAGTGGCTATACACTGATAAATGGAACAAAGAGAAGACCTCCATTCATGTTATGCCAGATACTCCAGAAATTCTGCAGTCCAGAGTGAACCAGATCACGATGAGCAATGTGAGTTACCGTGCTGACAGTGACCATTTAGTGCCTGTTGCATAGGTCAAAAACTGGTGAATTTTTTAAAAAAATAACATTTATATTTAAATACTTCAGTAGTTCTGCTTTCATCACAGAGTATATATTCTCTTTTACATTTTAAATTAGAAACTTTACAAAGCTGGATGGGAGGAAGAGAAGAAGAAAGGTTACGACATGCAGCCAGATGCCATTCCAATAAAAGCAGCCAAAGCCTCCAGAGATATTGCAAGTGATGTAAGTTTAATTGTGTGACTTAATGCAGTCAGAACATTTTCAGAGTGTCCTTCCATATGCAAATGCATATCATAGAATCATAGAATTATAGAATTTTTAAGGCTGGAAATGACCCCTAAGATCATCCAGTCCAACCATTAACCTACCGCCACCAAGTCTACCCTTAGACCATGTCCTCAAGCACCGCATCTCCCCGTCTGTTAAACCCCTCCAGGGATGGGGACTCAACCCCCTCCCTGGGCAGCCTGTTCCAATGCTTGAGGACTCTCTCAGGACAGAAGTTCTTCCTAAGATCCAACCTAAATTTTCCCTGGTGCAACTTGAGGCCATTACCTCGAGTTCTGTCGCCTGTTATATTTTCAAGTATTTTGAGTTCTCTAGTTTTCAATTCTATGCTTGATGGAATAAACCCTTGCAGTGCTTACTCTCCAGTGGAATAACACTGAATTAGGTTTTTCTGCTCTTTGTTCACAAGCTGCTGAGCTTCATGGGCTATTTTGCAAGACTGAGTATGTTCAAATGCCTAAACCTGAGATCTCGTGATGAACAAGTGTTTTCTGTTTTCAGAGATAAATTTGAGCTTAACAGTGCATTATTTTAATTTCATTTTTTGCTGTTCTTTCTTCTTCCCTGCTGTCAGTATAAATACAAGCTAGCCTACGAAAAAGCAAAAGGAAAGCATATTGGGTTCCGCAGCCTTGAAGATGACCCCAAGCTGGTGCACTTCATGCAGGTGGCTAAAATGCAGTCTGATCGTGAATACAGAAAAGATTACGAGAAAGCAAAGACCAATTTCCATACTCCAGTCGACATGGTCAGTGTTGTGGCAGCCAAGAAAGCACAGGAAGTGGCTACAAATGCGAACTACAAGAACTTGATCCATACCTACAATGTTTTGCCTGATGCTATGAGTCTTGAATTGGCCAAAAATATGATGCAGATACAGAGTGATGTAAGTGAGAGATTCTTCAACCTTTGCACTGCAAATACTATGATGCTTAGTTTATGAAAGAATACTGAAAGGTAGATTGTACTGTTTCCTTAGTTAAATTAGTTCACTTCTGTACTGAAATGTAGTAAATCAAATGATGCCTTCAGCAGTGGTAGCCACTGTATTTTTCTAGGACTCTGAAATATTAAATGACACTTGTTACTAAAGAATTTGGGCTCAAAAATAAGTAATTTTATGTTTAGAGCACAATGGGTATTTGGTGCTTAGATGTCATCAGGCTCTTCAGAAGCAAAATGAGTGTGCAGGCTAAGACAGAGAAAGCTTCATTTTTTGTTGCTAGTTTTATGTTGTACTTCCCACAAGATATATTTTCTGAAGATGGTTAAGCCAGCTGAATAGCTATATTCTCAGAGTTCCTGGGATGTTTTTTCTCAATATAGTGGCTCAAGATAATCACCTTCTTCATGAGGGCTGTAGCATAAAATCTCGTGTGAGTAGTCTAAATACATCACAGAGAGGATCTGAACATTGTATAAAGAGTAATAAAATACAGCCATGCTGTAACAAATGTGTTTCTAAATAAACTTTGCATCTTTGTACTCTTTGCTTCATTTTAGAATAAGTGCATTCACTAAACATAGAAATAAGTTGAATGATGTACAGATTTTTTCATGCATTGGATTATTTTCTTTTTTTTTTTCTGCCTCCAGAATCAGTACAGAGCAGAATATGATGAAACTATGAAGGGGGTTGGATGGATACCACTGGGCTCCCTGGAAGCTGAGAAGAACAAAAAAGCAATGGAAATTGTTAGTGAAAAGAATTATCGCCAGCATCCAGACAAGCTGAAGTATTCTGTTCCTATGGACTCCATGAACATGGTCTTAGCTTTAAATAATGCTAAAATCATGGATGAGGTAAGAAAGTGTTCTTCAAAATTCATTTCAGTGTGCAGAAGTGAGGAAAAACCTATGCCTGATGTAACAGGCATTGTATACACAGCTTTGGAAATCATCAATTTTGGCAACTAAGAAATATACATGACTGTAATTGTGGTTAATCTTAATAGACTTTTAAAGACAGACAGACCTTGGGGGTAACATTTAATAAACTTTGCTCAAGATAACTGAATATAGACTTTTAGTGGATTAAATCTAGAGGCTAAAATACTGAAAATACTGGAGTGATCCCTTTTGGAAGTAGTTTTAAACTTTTAAATGTGTAGTCTGTTTCATCTGATGCCTGTTACATTAATACAAAACTGCTGCATGATGTGAGTGCCTTTATAACAAGCTAGTTAGTTTCTGATTCTCCTGCTGAACTGATACTACCCACTGGTGCTCTTTAGAAATGTCTGGAGTTCCTGTGTTTTGTAGTTGCAGAGACCATTAGAATCTTATGGGCAATTTCTTCTAAGTAAAGCTCTGTTACCTCTCTCAACTGATACTCGTTTCCTGGCAGAAAAATGAATAATCCTCCACCTGTAATGTTTTGTCTTTATCCCTTCTGGCTTGGATTTGAGTTGTGGGTTAACTGGTAGGCAGCCAACCACTGCACAGAGATGTGCTCTCTTCCTTTCTTCCTTCTTTCCTTCCCCTCCAGTTGGATGGAGGAAGAGGAAAGGTGGAGTTCATGCAAGGAAACTTGTGGGTCCAGATTAAAAACTGTTTAATAAGCAAAGGAGAAGTGGGAGAAGGGAGAAAGAAAAATCAAATGATGGAAAAGCAATTCCTCACCACCTCCCATGGGTAGACACACAGCCAGTTACAGAGCAAAAGATGTCAAACCTCCCTAAACCCACTCTGCTCCTTTTTATTTACTGACCATGGTGTTATATGGCATGGAGAATGTCTTTGGTTAGTTAAGCCACCTGCCTGATTATGTCACCTCCCAACCTCTTTCACACACACCATCCCCACCCAAACCCACCCCCAACTCCCCCAGGGAGCAGAGAGAAGCAGAGAAAGCCTTGATACTGTGCAAACACTGTTCAGCAACAGCTGAAGCCTTAAGTGTGCTGTCAGCATTGTCTTCAGTCAAGGACCTAAACCCCAGTACTCTGAGCTGAGAGGGTTGACTCCAGCCCAGCCAGACCAAGGACATTTGGAAACCTCTTGGTTTATGCTGGTGAATGTGCTTGAATACACTGCTGGTTCAGAGACAAGCAATTAAATAGCAAGAATGGTATTTCTTCCCCTTTTATTTTGGCCACACAAAGTTAACTCCCTGAGAGCTATTCTTGCTTCTAAGTGCTAAAATATAAAGACTTCCTACTGTGTTAGTAGTTACATCATTATAGTGAAAGTTGGTATTTCAAATAGAAATGTCCCTTTAAAATGATTTATTTATATTTTTCAGTTATGTTAACATCTTTTTTTTTTCCTATCCTTCCAGCACAAGTACAAACAAGCATGGGAAGAAGACAAAAAGAAAGTTCATATCACACCAGATATTCCACAGATTGCTCTAGCAAAAGTCAATGCATTTAATATAAGTGATGTGAGTACTGTTTTCAAGACTAAGATGCTGCTCTTTTTTTTTTTTTTTTTGAGGAATAAGTCAGAGGACAACATAAGAAATGCTCCCTAATTCTCATTTTGCTAACCTTTACTAATATCACAAAAAGTTATTCATTTTCCTTTTCCATCCCTCTCCAAAAGATGCCAAGAAAAAAGCATAATATTTATTGTCAGGTTATGAAGTGTTTGTGTAGATCAGAAAGATATAGTAGTTACTAACAAAATAGTAGAGTTGGAGTACAGTCCAAATTCATTACTGTATTTGTTATTTCCTCATGGACAAAGTTTTGATACTCTCTTGTGGACTGAACCTGTTCTTTCAGTAACAGATGATATCATAGACAGTTGTTAAATCTGCATATACTAAACATTGTTTGTGCTTGAGCACATCTTTAATGTGCACAGAAAATGACATAATTGTCTCCTTTTTAAAAAGCTGTTATGCCTGCAGATATTAATTTTCACAAATATTTGTGCAAATGGGAAACATGCAAATCTTTTGTTCTATGTTACTATTATGGATTATAACACAATCAGTTCTGGGATTGGAGTTCATTTTGCAGTAGTTATCTGCGTGCCTGAATGCCTTAAACAACTGTTCAAGGAGTGTTAAATACATGAACAGAGAGAGTCTTGAGTTATAAAATGAAATAGTTTTATTTAAGTAAGTGGGGTGTGTTTTGCTTTCTGAAAGGCTATTTCTTTTCACAGAAAATGTACAGACACTCATTTGAAGAATCTAGGAAGAAAGGGTACGATCTCCGTGCTGATGCTATCCCCATTAAAGCTGCCAAAGCTTCTAGGGATATTGCTAGTGATGTAAGTTCTTGAAAGAAAATATGATCTTTTTCAGATATTGTAAAGCATTCACTTCTTCTCACAGTTAGATGTATGTGCCAGTTGTATGAAGTCTCTTTATTCACTTCCTTGTAAATAATTCTGGCATATATGATGCGATTTCTAACACATTTTCTAGTGGGGTTAAAGAACAGGTTTTTTCTTAGATAGATAAGGAGATATGTGAAGGGCTCTCAGGAAAAAAAAAGCTCATTCCTCAGTGTGATGGTGCTACTCTGTATGTTGGTTATTTATAGTTTAGACAGAGATCATCTTTAATATGTTTGAAAAGAACAGAAGCAGACTTGAATTATTTTTATTGAAATATTTATCTTTATCCCTTTGGTGAAAGTCCCATTATATTTCTTGGTGTAGAAGATACAAGCTTCTGGAATCAGGACCATTCTGAAGTCCTTTGTGGATCAGTGATGAGGGATTTGCTGTGGCAGGGGCAAACCCCACCTGAAAGAGGGCTGAGCTTAGGGACAAACAACGTGTCACTTAGAACCTCCCCCTATTTTTTTTTCTTTTTGGACAACTTAGGGGATGTTACTACTGGTACAAAGTTAGTTTGCTCTGCCACTACTCTAAGTCTGGGGAACATAATTCCATTCTGAGTTCTTCCCAAGCAGTAAGCAGTGAGGGGAAAAGGAATTGATTCTTGGTCTGTGTAGTTCATCATCATCCAGGGTTGATGAGCAGTTGCAGAAGGGGTTAAGTATTTGAACTATTTTTTTATTAAACAAAAAATACAGAAGGTCTTGGGAAGTGTCTTGAGTTTTTATCCACCACTAATGGAAGTGGTGATCAGATTTTGTGGTTAGTGTTTATGGGCTCAGATATTCCAAGTATGGTGCAGGCTACCACAAAAGCAGTTATCTGAGACAAATATTGGAAGTAGGATAGCAATAGTCACAGAGAACTGCGTGGGTTAATGTGCCTTGGTTCTACTGTTGGTGACAGCTCACCTTAGAGCTAGTATGGCTTACTCTACACTCTAGTGTGAAAAGAATGAAGAGTGCACTTTCTCCAAAGAACTGTCTTCAGCAAAACAGATGTTATGTGTTCCTTTGCCTTTTGTTTTCTCTTAGTATGTTTCATATTTTCATTGTGTCATTTGTCATGAGATTAGAAAGCAATGGAACCCCACATCATGCTGAAGCTTCTGCAAGAGCACAGTAAACTATTGTAAGGAAATTTAATAGGAAAGTGCTTTAAATGTACTGCTTCTAAAATGGGCACTGGACATCTAATTTGCTTGACAATATACCTCAAGAGTAGGTGGACAAAGCCACCACCTCTGTATGCTTTGTGATGTTTTCTAAATATAAAAATCTTATTTTAATCTATGCTTTGGGGTTGGTTTCTTTCCTTACAAGCTATATATTTATTATTAAACAAAGAAAATAGAATTAAAGTCCCTGTCTCTGCTCTCTTTACAGTATAAATACAAATTAGGTTACGAACAAGACAAAGGAAAACTCGTAGGCTTCCGTAGCCTGCAGGACGATCCCAAACTGGTCCATTACATGCAAGTGGCTAAGATGCAATCGGACCGTGAGTACAAGAAAGCTTATGAGACAAGCAAGACCCATTACCAAACACCTTCTGATGCCCTCAGCATCGTGGCAGCTAAGGAGGCACAAGATCGTGTAACCAATACCAACTACAAGCGAATGATTCACCAGTATATGCTTCTGCCAGATGCAATGAACTTAGAACTGTACAGAAACATGAACCAGATACAAAGTGATGTGAGTTTCTCTTCCCTTTGTCACTCTCAGCTGAGACTTCTTTTCACCTGCTGTTTGTTTTCCCAGTATGTCTGTAGTTTGCAAACAGAAGAGCTGTGTTCTATAAATGATTTGTAAATTGTAAATTTCCCTTTCGTGTTCTGTTTGGCAGAACCAGTACAAGCAGGATTACAATGAGTGGTTCAAGGGGATTGGTTGGAGTCCTGTTGGTTCTCTGGATGTGGAGAAATCCAAGAAAGCCACAGAAATTGCAAGCGATCGGAAGTACCGCCAGCACCCCAGCACTTTCCCGTTCACAAAACAGAATGATGACATGGACATGGTCCTTGCAAAGCAGAATGCAAATATAATGAACAAAGTGAGTGGTTATGGGCAAAATCAAGCAAACCTTTCCATATAATCCATCTCTGTCAACAGTTTTTAAGTCTCTGTCACCACCTCTACGTAGCAGTGTTTCCCTGAGAAAAGCAACTGTCACTTACAGGTTCCTCTTATTTCCATTTTCCTCTAGATGAAAGAGTTACTGATAAATCTGATTTTTCACATTGCTTCCTCTACAACCTCTGTTCTTGTTATTCTTGTATAGAATTATTGATCCTGAAAATCGTGATAGTTGGACTTAACTAGAACCAAGACTGGATCCTAATTCAGCTGGTTGTGGATTAGGTCATTACATAGTAAAAAAAAAAAATCTAAGTCAACACTTGTCTTTTTACTGTCCATATAAAAGGAGCCAGCCTTTGTAGTTTATATTAACACATCTGATGTTATTTTTCCAATAGCATGCTTATACTCAAGCTTGGGAGAAGGATAAAATTCAGGTTCATGTGATGCCAGATACACCAGATATTCTACAGGCAAAGCAGAACAAGACGAACTACAGTCAGGTAGAGTTTTTTAACACTACATTTTAAATTGATGCCTCCCATTTCAAAATATGTAATTATTTTGTATAAGTTAGAAGAAATGGAATGGGGGATTTGGAACAGAGGCATGAATTTATGTGAGTGGTATTTTCAGAGTATCAATAAGTACTGTCTTCAGCCTAGCAAAGTAACAGCCTAAATTACATTATAATGTATGGAAAATCTAAGTTCAATTTTTGAAATCTAGATTCACATAGTCCATACTCTGTGTTTACCATGGATATCAATCATGTTAAAATTCCTTACTATAAAGTTACAAATTCATCATGTATATTTTTAACTTAACATATGGGAAAAGAAATACGTGCAGTGATTCTCACCTTTCTGTCAACTTTTAAATATGGGAAAGTGACAGTTGTGTCAGTATAAAATACTTAGTTTTTATTTTTCATGATTGCTCAGAGGCAAGTCTTTGACTTGCAAGTGATCACACTTAAAATGAAGCATGCACAAATGGAGATGTTATGAACATTATGTTCATAACATCTCCATTATGAGATGTTATGGCTACATTACAGCCTTATTAATTAAAATTTTGTAAAGCCAACTGAAAAGTTTTCAGTTATCACAAGTGTATATATTCCAAATTCCCCAGATATGTTTTGAATCCCCAAGATAAGATATGGTAGGAAACTGTGCTGCAGTAAAGAAAAACTATTTAGTCATTATCCTAAGATTTGGAAGACCTGTGTTCCCTGCTTATCAGTGTCCCATTTCACAGTTTCCATTCTAGTAGCCCTTCTCTCATAACTGAAGCCTTTGAGGTGACCTGAATTTGTTAATATGGATCATTAGTGTACATAATTAGAACATGACATTTGTGTTACTAAGACTTTTTAATTAATACTCTTTTCAATTTTAGAAACTGTACAAGCTTGGCTGGGAGGAAATGATAAAGAAAGGGTATGACCTCACACCTGAAGCCATTTCAGTGAAAGCTGCCAAAGCTTCAAGGGACATTGCAAGTGACGTAAGTGGCATTTCTCATTCAATAGGACATACACTTTGTGGAGTTGCTGTAACCTACAGAGCCCCATTAGGTTGAGGTACACCTCTCTGCTAAGCTATGGCTTGGATTGCTAACAAAGCTCTCTGCTGATCTTTTCTTGTCAGTGAAGAACACAATTTAAGAAGGGTTGCTGTGGCACCTTGGGAATTCCAAGGATTGTGGTCCATCCATGAAGCAGCTAGTCATACAAAGTTAGGAGCTGTCTGTTCTTTTGGATTTTGCATTTTCAGAACAGCAGCAAATTTGGTCCAACTAGTTGATCCCAGTGGCTGGACTGAGAAATCCTCTTTACAGCTCTGTAACACACGTGCTGACAGATGTATTGCTGTTATCATAACTTGGTGTCAATGCAGCTTCTGCATTTATGGAAGAGATTTTATGAATTGTTAGGAAATACTTCCTATGCTTAAGCATCTGCACTTTGCCTTGCTGACTGTTTTATTCATCAATATTTGGGTGTGTCAGCCTTTAGGAGTTCTGAGCAGTATGACTATATGACTTAGATAGCACAGGACCCCATTCCCGTGGCTGTGCACCCTCCAGGGATTCTGCTCATTCCCAAGGAGAGAATTTACTGACACCAAGTGATGTGCATTAATCAAGAGGCTACTCAGCTTTTCCATGAGGTGCCATAATGGTTTGTTCATTTCATTTGTAAGGTGAAACACTGAGCTGAGTGACCACATTGATGTTTTGCTTATATGTTTTATGATTGTCTGTTTCTTACTGTAATTTCACTAATGCCACCTCTCTCATGTCAGTACAAGTACAAGGAAGGCTACCGCAAGCAGCAGGGACATCACATTGGATTCCGCAGCCTACAGGACGATCCTAAGATGTTGTGGTCCATGCAAGTAGCTAAGATGCAGAGTGAGAGGGAGTACAAGAAAGATTTTGAGAAGTGGAAGACAAAGTTTAATATGCCTGTGGATATGTTAGGCTTCCTTCTGGCTAAGAAATGTCAGGAATTGGTCAGTGATATAGACTACAAACGGATACTACACCGCTGGACTTGTCTGCCAGACCAGAATGATGTCACCCAGGCAAAGAGGGTCTACGAACTGCAGAGTGATGTAAGCTCCCTCTGGATTTCATTAATTTAGTTTTTAGTAAAATATTTACTGCTTATTGTAATTTGTCTTTAATAAATCACTTTTTGATGTTCCTATAGATAAGATTGAAGCTAAAATGCCAGTTAGTCTTTTAACATGGTTTAATAAATGAACAGGGAAATAATCTACTATGGTTTTGATTTATTTTAATTTTTTTTTCCTTAACAGAATATGTATAAATCAGATCTGCAATGGCTTCGAGGTATTGGATGGGCTCCTTTGGGATCTTTGGAATCTGAAAAGAACAAGAGAGCTTCTGAAATACTGAGTGAAAAGAAGTACCGACAGCACCCAGATACAATTAAGTTCACAAGTATCCCAGATGCCATGGATGTTGTTTTAGCAAAATCTAATGCCAAAAACAGGAGTGATGTAAGTTGCCTCTAGAGAACGAAGATGTGATACAATACATTAATACATTAATATATATTTGTTAAAAAAGATTTCCATATCAGAACATGTGTTTAAAATATCAGATGTTTATAATCAGTGCAGTACTGCTCAGTTGTCAAGAAGTACTATGCCTTATTCAGAAGATTAAGGTTTGTAAAGCTGTGTAACTACTTCAGTAAAAATGGCAAGTAAGACCCTTTTAATATAGAGTATGTAAATGTATCATCAGAGTGCAGATGCCTTGATATTTCATGGATATAAAGAGGAAAAGAGGTGGTATTTGGGTAAGGTTTTAGTATCTTGTTTGTTTACATTGCTCTTGCTTGCATAGTGATTTTGGTATTGTAATAATTTGTATATATAATATACTATATAATATACATTATATAATATTGTAATCATTCTTTGGTGTTGTAAAGAGAAGGTGAATTTACTGCAATGTATGTGAGCCTTTTATTAAACAAGGTGGGTGTTTTTGTGCCTTTTTTCAGATACTATACAGAGAAGCTTGGGACAAGGACAAGACTCAAGTTCACATCATGCCTGATACTCCTGAAATTTTTCTGGCTAAATCAAACTTAATTAACACAAGTGATGTAAGTGTGTCTCTACAATGTTTCTTTTATGGAATTTTGGAATTACCTGTCGTGGCTTTAGCTTAAAATGTAGCAGAGTATTTCTGCAATTCTATCAGCTGTAAGCACACTTGTGAGATTTTTCTGTGAAATTTGTTATGCACTGGGAAGCCCAAATGGAATTGCTAAAATAGAAAGTGGAAGTGGAGTTGCTAAAATATTAAAATACCAAGAAAATATTCAACAGAAGTTAGCAATCTTCTCATTCATCCCTACTGGCCATATTAACATTGTCGATACATGTTCAGTACTGTCAGTAAGCCTGTCATTCCTGTAAAAATGTCTGATTATATTGGATTGCCTCTTGGATTTACAGAGAATTATGCCATTTACATCACATTCCTGCTTATAATGGAACAAATAGAGACTGCATGCAAAGACAGAGAAACATTAGCAGCTCTATCAAAAGAACTCAAGATGACAAAAATTGCAATTTGAACTGGGTGTAGAGAATCATAGGGTTGTATTATTCACCTCTGTAGAAGACTCAGTGGGTCATTCAGGTTAATGTATTAACTAAAGAAAATTTTGATATTGAGTGAGTTAATCAGAAAACATACAGAATAATAATTTTTAAATATTTTTATATTCAGATACGAAATATACATTATTAAAAGAGAGCTATGAAATAAAATCTAATGATTGAAACTGTGTTTGGAATTTCATACTTCAGGAACCGGGGAAGAAGTTTATAGTACTGGAAAACCCTTTAGAGAGCTTTATTTGCAATAATTACTTTGAATCCTTCTCCAACAGAAACATTACAAGTTAGGATATGAAGAGCTGAAGAGGAAAGGCTACGATCTCCCTCCTGATGCTATACCCCTCAAGTCAGCAAAGGCCTCCAGAGACATAGCTAGTGAAGTAAGTCTACAGAGTGTAAAGACTCAGGGTGATGGAAATGGGTACACACTTTTAAAAGATACAGATTTCACTTAAAAGGAAAAGATGTCTAAAATTTTAACAGTCTAATACTACTGCCCTCCCTGGAAGATGTATAGCTCTTAAGGGGGAAAAGTTAATTAAACTAAATACAATAATTTACAATGAAGTAGCATATAACTATAAAAATATCGTTTGCTGTCTTCTGAACATGCAACACAGACAAAAAGTGTGTGTGGGGGGGAACAGAAACACACAAAAAATATATTACATGTGAAAGTTTTAACCTTATTATGAATGACAGAGAAACTCAAATTGTAGTTTGGAAATAGGTAATGGTTGTCGTTTCTGCATTCAATTAGTACCAATACAAAACCGCGTACCGCAAGCAGCTGGGCCACCA
>VXBZ01011127.1:128851-140590 GCA_013399135.1 Heliornis fulica | reverse complement strand
CCCCTTGATCATCTTTGTGGCCTCCTCTGGACCCTCTCCAACTGCTCCATGTCCTTCTTATGTTTGCCTTTTGTAGGGATGGAGCTCCATCATGTCCCATCTCTTCCAGCACCCTGACTGGGTAATACAGCAGCTGACACCCAAGTAGATGCTTAGTGGGGGGTTAAGAAATGGATCACTGGTAGCAAAGCTTTGGGTGTAGTTGTTGCCTCTTACCCTGGAGTGTTAGCCTGTGGTTGGGTTTGTACACTGTCTGTCTTGTTCTGGTGTACACCATTGGAATCATGGAGTGGTTAAATCCCAGTGGAGCCAGATGAAGCCTTCAGCTTTGTGCCTCATCCCTTGGGATTATACAGCCGGGGCTTTGCTGCTTTTCCAGCCTTCGGGCCATGGGAAGAGAGAGAAGGACACAAGGTCCATCTCCCGCCCTTCTCAAATCACCTTTTTAGTTGTCCTCTTGTAGTGTCTACAGGTGAAAGGTTCTTCTCTTCTCTTCTCTTCTCTTCTCTTCTCTTCTCTTCTCTTCTCTTCTCTTCTCTTCTCTTCTCTTCTCTTCTCTTCTCTTCTCTTCTCTTCTCNCCTTCCCCTCCCTTTCTCCTTTCCTCCTTCTCCTTCTCCTTCCCCTTCTCCTCTTCTCTCCCTCCTTGCCAGAGCAACACAAAATAGATGCCATACCTCAGTGACAGTGAGGTGACAGCACAGCTCCCACCCCCTTTGTGGAGCAGTTGAGGTGGGGGAGCAGCTCTCCACGCTCCCATCGCAGCTCTGCGAGCCAGGCTGTCTGCACCTTCCAGATACAAGGAGATGGGGTTATTCAAAGAATCTTCATTTAAAAAAATAAAAAAGGAAGAAAGAAAGAAAAAGGGGAAAAATCATCTCTGAGATACTCTGTATCCCAGGAGATAAAGAGGAAGAGCTGATGGACCTCAGTAGGAGACACCACTACCTCGCTTGCTTTCCACACAAGCAGGTGGCCTTTCCTGCTGCTGCTCTTTCAGGTGCAGGTGTTTGAGTTTTGTTTTCCCAGAAGAAATGTTTAACTTCACACAAGAAACACCTGATGACTTGCTATGACAGTGCTTCTCTGCTGCTCTTTATCTGCTCTCCATCACCACCAAAGCCTCCAGTGGCCTTGAGATCATCGCTGAGATGCTGGAGCCACGTCTACCCGAGTTGTCCAGCTCCTGGGTGATGCTTAGGGGAGGGTCTCAGATCACTTCCCACCACTGTAAGAGGCAATGAGCTGGTCCACCTGGAATTGATGCTTTTCCCCCTTTCATCCTGACACAGATTATTCAAGAGGACCAGGGAAACATGAAGTTGCAGGTCCTCAGCGGTGCTTCGAAGCGCAAGGTTTGATTTCATCGCCCCAGGGAAGGGTCTGTTGAGGCAGAAGCTGGTTTCCTTTACTCACTCCTTAGCTCTGAGAAGCAAGTGCCTGAATTTCCCATTGGGACTTGGTTGTGCTGATCTGATCCTATCACAGCTGCTTGTGGAGATGAAGGAGTTGTCTTGTCTCAGCAGAGGGAAGTTGCAGCGCCTTGGACGTGACTCATCCTGCTGTAGACATCTCCCTGGTATGAGATGAATCACTCTGGAGCTGCCACCTCGCTCCTTTGGTGACAGGAAAAGCCTGAAAATAGATTTGTGTCCAGAGCTTGTCCTGGTGCTTTCAGAAGCAGAGAGTCCTCCAGTGGCAGCAGGGACCATGGGGGCATCACTGTAGTATACGTGAGACCCTGGTATGGACCAGGGCAAGGAGATCATGTTGGAGAGAAAGACAGCACTCCTTGGTGTGCTTAAAAGTTTGAGGCTCAAAGGGGGAGGCATCTTGGAGGTCATGTCCTGCCTTGGAGGTCATGTCCTGCCTTGGAGGTCATGCCCTAACTTGGAGGTGATGTCCTGCCTTGGAGGTCATGCCCTAACTTGGAGGTGATGTCCTGCCTTGGAGGTGATGTCCTGCCTTGGAGGTCATGTTCTGCCTTTGGGGCTCCCAACAGAAAGGGGATGAGGTTGGGGGACCCATCCACCCTCTAGGCTCTATCTTGGACTATGCCCTGTAGATCCTCTCAACCCCACCCTAAATGCCACTTACACCTCCTGGAAAGCAGTTGATGAGGTTTTCCCCTCTTCTACAACAGGGTCTGTTCTCCAGATGCTTTGGGGACACTTTTGTCTTCTCCAGCATCCACTTCTCCCCCTTCCCTTGGGACAGCAATGTCCCTACCATCAACTGAGGAGCAGCCAGACCCCTCTGAACTGGGGCCAGATGGATGAGACCATCCCAGGCTCCCCGCTCCCCTGGCCACCCTCTGACAGTGGTTTCTGTATGCTGACTTTGTTCTTCTCCAGTGGAGGTGAGAGCCAGGTTGGGCTCACTCTTGCTCTGCACAGCCCTGGTGCAAAACAGGGCTACAGAGATGTTGAGGGGACCAGAACATCTCCCTTAGGAAGAGAGGCTGAGGGACTTGGGGCTTGGGGAAGAGAAGGCTGAGAGGGATCTTCTCAGTGGTGATAAATCCTTGAGGGGTGGAGTCAGGAGGATGGGGTCAGGCTTTGTTCAGGGGTGCCCAGGGACAGGACAAGAGGTGATGGGCACAAACTGGACCTGAGGAGGTTAAAACTGACCCTGAGGAGGAACTTCTTCCCTGGGAGGGTGGCAGAGCCCTGGGCCAGGCTGCCCAGAGAGGGTGATGCTGCTCTGGGAAGGGGTTGGACAGGATGATCTCCAGAGGTCCCTGCCAACCCCACCAGTCTGTGACTCTCACTGTTGCTGCATCTGAGCAGGACACACGGTGCTTTTCCCAGCAGCTGGTGGCAAACACCTTCACCCATGGGGAAATTCATCATCTCTGGTCGCTTCCGAAGCAGCAGCCACAGCGCTGGATGGGTTCTGAGTGACTGGTTTGTACTGGGGAAAGGTGGCGTCGTCCCGGCGGCCTGTCAGACGGATGCTGTCAGCCCTCCCAACCCTCCTGCAGACACTCTGACTTCAGCTTCACTCACTCCTGTTACCAGGCAACTTGAAGAGAACCAAAACACGGCGCTTCCACCCAAGTGAGAGCACACACAGGGGAGCAAAACTGGTTTCACTGGCCTTAAACTGGTTTCTTTATGATTCCATGGGGTTTATCTCGGGCTGGGTGGTCCTGCTTTCTTACAGTCACGTTTCCATGGCAATCTAGAGGATTTATCATCTATAAATTTTTGTCTAGGAAAAATGTGATTGTTACATATTTAAGATTTCTGTGCAGCTGCAGTCTGGCTTCCAGTTGACTCCCCTAAGCTCAGGAGCACAGGACACATCTGGGTCACTGTGTGTCCCTCACTGGTGTGATGAGCCTGACGTGCTCAGGAGGGGCTGAGCTGCAGGCACAGACCCCAGTGGGTAATCTGAGGACACGCAGCCGGGGCCCACGCGCTGCTGAGACAAGTGGGAGGCGTGTGGGAGGGATGCAGGGGGGATTTAGGGGTCACTGGGTTGGTGGGAACAGTGGGAACGGGGATGTGGCCGTGCTCTATTACACACCCAGAGCATCTTGGGGTGCTCAGCCCCAGTGCCAGGGGTGCCATCCCAGCTGGGGGCTGACAGGAGTTAGAGGAGCACTTGCTCTGGTGCGCGTCGTTTCCATGGCGATACTGAGCCGAGGATGCCATAAAAACCAGAGATGAACCTCGGTGGCTCACGGCATCTTCTGGGCATGTCTGCACTGCCACAGCAACCCCCCAGCTCCTGGGGAGCCTTCCTCCCTGAGGGAGACAAGAAACCACGGTCTCAACATACCCAGCACAGATGCAGCGCGGTTGGCACAGGGATGAACATCTGTGCTTCCTTCCAGATGTGGCTATACCCTTGGGGGTACAATCCCTGTTGGATAGTCCCTGTCTTTGCCCCCCAGTGATACCCTGTGGTGCTGAACCACACTTCAAAGAGCATGGAAGAAGCAATGGTGACTCTTCAGCTCAGTGACATACAACATCACTCCCGTTGTACCGATGGGGAAACTGAGGCAAGGGACAAGGAGAGCCAGGGGAGAACCCAAACCTCCCAGCGCTGTCCTTCCCTACTCACAGCACAGGAGAAGGCTTACTACCCAGAGTAAACCTTCAGGTCACTTCCTTATACAATCAGAATGAGAAAACCAGCTGAGAAAATCCCATCTACTCCTCTCTGTTCCAGCTAGGTGGGATCTGTTTGGGTAGAAACGACCCAGGACTCGGGCGGTATCTTCAATTCCCAATAAATTAGCGCTGAGCACGGCTTCAGATGTTAATTGCCAGCGAGAAGAGGATCAGTTTGGACATAATAAGGCAGGGGAGGAAGGGTAGCTCCCTGCCTTTGGCAGCACTTCTTGGTTTAATTGCAGCTTCTTGCATATTCACAGGGATGAACTTTGTAGCTCGCAGCCGAGCGCGTACAGTCAGCTGGAGCTCTGTTAAGATTCTCTTCAAGCAGAAAGCCCCAACGAAGCCATGGAGAGCCAACACCAGAAATAGAAAGCTGTGCAGCCTGCAACATGTAATACTGGGCAGCCAGCTTGAAGCACATGCTGAATTAATCCCCCAATTTAATTAACGTTACTCTAATCCTTCAGTGAAAAGAGCAGCTCAGGATTTGTTTGGAAACACTGTCCTGTGTACAGTAATGTATATTAATGTGTTTAAAAATGCAGTTGTCAGGGAGGACAATTGCTCTGTTCCCAACCTGGGACACACTAAGGAATGGATTTACAAGTCTTCTGAAAAGTGGGGCTGGAGACTGAGTCATGGTCTGTGGTTGAGCAACACCACAGAGTTAATTAGAAAACCATAAGGTAGGACCCACACCCCAAGTCACTGCTTTTTATTTTTACAGTTTTCCCTGGATTTGAGCCAACCAAAGGGTTTTCAGGGTTATTGTTTTCCCTGTTGATGGGTGATGGTTAGAAAAAAAAAGCAGTGACAGCCTGGGCTGGCACTCAGCCCTGGACCTCCAGGAGGTACCACTGGAAGAAGCCATCAAAAATGATGCTAAAACCATGGCTGGGAAATGTCTCTGGATGGTCACACCCCTGCTTGCATCTCTCTAGTCTTGAGATGATGGAAAGGCTTTGCTCTGCCCAGGGACATCCATCTTAGTGAGCTAAATAAATACACCCAAAACCAGATGGTCTGAGACTTCTGGATGGAATCCCAGCCATAGATACAGGCTGGGAGAAGATCCTGGAGAGTCACCTGCTGAGAGGGACCTGGGGGTCCTGGTGGGCAAGGAACTGACCATGAGCCAGCAGGGAGCTCCTGCAGCTCTAAGGCCAATGGTCTCCTGGGCTCCATCTGCACAGGGGTGGCAGCAGGGACAAGGAGGGGATTGTCCCTCTCTGCTCTGCCCTCAGGAGGCCCCATCTGCATCCTGTGTCCAGAGCTGGGCCCCCAAGTCAAGAGAGATGTGGAGCTGTTGGAGAGGGGTCAGAGGAGGCCACGCAGATGCTCAGGGGCTGGAGCAGCTCCCCTGTGAGGACAGGCTGAGGGAGCTGGGCTGGGGCAGCCTGGAGAAGAAAAGGCTGTGGGGGGAACTCACTGCAGCCCCCTGGACTTCAAGGAACAGGAGGGAATCGGGTTTTCACAAGGGCAGAGAGTGGTGGGACAAGGGGATGTGATTCTGGGTTCTCTGAGACCTTTTCCTTACACTTGGAGCAAATATTTAACCCACTCAAATGCTTCTCAGCTCCAACACAGTGCTTGGAAATGTTCAAGATGCTGCAAATGAGGACTGGTCCAGGCATAGTCTATTAAAGGGTTTTTTAGCTGGGCTTTTAATTTACCTCTCTTGGAGGAAAACAGCTATTTTGTAAAAAATGAATTTTAGGAGAAGCAGCAGCTTTTCTAAGCCGGTTTTGTGTTTATAGTTTCATCTTTGCATGTGTTTCTTGCAGGGAAAACAATGAATGCTGCCTGGCTTTTGGCAAGGGCAGAAAAAAAAAAAAAAAGGAAAAAAACAGAAAAACCCTGTTTATTTTGCTCTTCTTGTTATTATCAATGATGAAAATTAATAACTGTGTGTTTCAAACCCGAAGTTTCTTCCGTGGCTTCGAAAATGCCTTCCCCTCCCCACCCCTGATGGTGAATGGCTGCAGGCCAGAATTCTCTGTTTAAAATTCCAAAGCCTGTTGCATTTAAGTCTCATATGGACACTTGCAGGCTGTGTCTTGTTTGCTTGATTTGAGTATGCAGGGACTCACCCCCAGATGGACCTGGACCCGACATCAGGGAAGTACATGGAATTATGTCAGACCTGGGGCAGGTGCAGAAATGGGAAGAATAATTTCGGATGGAAAAATGTTTCGACAAAACAGTTCCCGTTGCCCAACAAGTTGGACTAAATAGAAGCTTTTCTCCTCCAGCTTGTCAGGTAATTACTGAAGGAAGCATATGGTATCTTCTCTGAAGTGCTGGAAGGAGATCAACACCAGGCAGAGCAATGGAGCTGAGTGGGGTCGGTAGGAGTGGGCGTCACGGGGGCCCAACGGCATCGGCTGAATCGGCTGCGGAGCCCAGAGCAGTGATGAGGTTGGATGGGGACACTTGGCATTGCTGAAGGTTTTGGGGAGAGCTAAGCTTCACCCTCAGCAGGGGGGTGTTTTGATGGGTCAGTGCTGAGGAGATGTTGGTAGGAAGGAGACCCTCAGATGGAACCCGTGTGGGTGGGAAGATGCTGGGTATGAGCTTGGACATGTCAGCATCTGTCTGATATCCTCCTAGCGGCCTGCCAGGACCTCAAGGGGGCTACAAGAAAGATGGGGAGAGGCTGTTCAGTAGGGCCTGTTGTGACAGGACAAGGGGTGATGGGTTTAAAATAGAGGGAGGGAGATTTAGATTGGATATTAGAGAAAAGTGAGAGTTGTGGAGCACTGGAACAGGTTGCCCAGAGACGTGGTGGATGCCCCTGGATCCCTGGAGACGTTCAAGGCCAGGTTGGATGAGGCCCTGAGCAACCTGATCTAGTTGGGGGTGTCCCTGCTTCTTGCAGGGGGGTTGGACTGGATGACCTCTGGGAGTCCCTTCCAACCCTAGCCAGTCTAGGATTCTATCATCTTTTGGAGGGAGAGGAACCCAGTCATGGCTGAGCAAGGCAAAGACAAGGCAGGGTTTGGTCATGGTGGGTCCCAGTTATGTTGCTCACCATAATCCCCATCCCAGGAGGTCAGGGAGTGATTCAGGTCATGGTTGTTGCATGTTCAGCAGAAGTAGAGGCCAAGAGCAAGAATGGTCAATCCAGCCTTGCTCCAGGAGGCTTTAGCATAGGGAAAGCCAAAATAAACTCACAGTCTCTGTGCTGGTGCCCCATGGAGAAGATACTGATCTCAGAGGAGAGTCACCCCTGCTCTGCATCCACCATGTGCCACCCAGGCAGTTACCAGTGCTGCAGGCCCTAAATGACACATCATTGAGTTATCAAAATCACTCTTGTCTTAAGGAGGCAACAACACATCATTTCCTTGTGTGGAGCATTGCAGGGAGAGGCAGGTGATTCTGTGACACACATTCTATGATTCTGTCCTACTTGGTCTGCTAAAGCTGCTGAGATAACATGCTTGAGGTGTGGAGGTGCTGCTGTAACCACATCACTGCAGGTGCAGCCAACAACCTCGCTTTCAGAGCGGGGCTTTTTCGGGGTGATGTGTCCCCAGAGCTGAACAAAATGTGTGTCTTGGTTTTTGGTTGGTGGGGAGGGTTTGTTCGCTCAGTAGTGGATGAGTGAGGTCGACATTGCATGTCTGGGCAGGGGTTTCTGGAGTTCTCTGGTCTAACCTTCCTGGACCAACAGTTGATCAGTTTGGCTGTGACAGTGTTGATGCTTCAGAAGATGATTAGTTGTGAAGAAGGTTGGTCTGTGGATGCTCTCCTTTAGCCACACAAGTCTGTGCATCAGCACCCTCCCCCTCCCCATGCAGTCTCTGGCTTCATCTCCATTNGTATGAGCTTGGACATGTCAGCATCTGTCTGATATCCTTCCAGTGGTCTGCCAGGACCTCAAGGGGGCTACAAGAAAGATGGGGAGAGGCTGTTCAGTGTGGCCTCTTGTGGCCTTGAATCCAACCTGGCCTTGAACGTCTCCAGGGATCCAGGGGCATCCACCACCTCCCTGGGCAACCTGTTCCAGTGCTCCACAACTCTCATTGGGAGCTACCAAGTGAGCAGGATTCAAGAAAGTCGTCTTGGGAGGACCCAAATGAGTCAGCAGAGCTGGATACTCTTAAGCAAAGGGTTCCTGAGATCTGTGAACCCAGTGATCCCATATTGCCTGTTATTCTCTTGTCCCTCTCCTCTGCCCACATCACCCCATGGTCTGGTGTCATCTGCCATGGTGTCCTGCTGCAAGTCTTTGTGCAGCCCTGCGTGCAAGAGCTCTGCAGCCGTGACTCCTCGGTGCTGGGTGTCCACCAGTGCTGTGAAAGATGGAAATGCACAATAAAGTAATACAAAGACAAGAAGGAGTGTTAAGCAAAGCAGAGAAAGTGACTCATCTTCAAACAGAAGCTCTTTACATGTAGAGGTAGCATTTGCTGGCCACAGGCATGGATTCATATTAGCAGTTAACTCAGATTTTAGGACAAATTATACATATTTAACAACTTCTTTTGCAAATCAGCCCCACACCCTTCAGTCCCATATGCTCCCTCTTGTTTGTTGGGCTGTGAGACCATAGCAGCAACGCTAAAGAGAGAAAGGTTACAGGTCCCAGCTGCCTGGAGATGCCTGTGTGGTAAGAGGAGCCCAGAGTGCTCATACATTGCACTTGGGTCTGATTTGCATCCCATTAATTCTGTATCTGAAAGTCTCTTTTGGATTGGTTTTAGCTTCTAGTGGAAGAGGGGGAGTGACCTTGAGTTACTCAGTATTCAGCGCAGACTTGGGGTGTGGAAACCTCAGATCACCCCTAACTCGGTGCTGTGTCTGAGCCCATGTGCTGCAAATGCCTTTGTGCAGCTTGGAGCAGCTTCAGGTGCTGGAAAACATGAGGACCTTCAAGTTCATTGACTTCCTTGCATTATCTCCCAGGTGGGCTCAGGCTGCATCTGAGATGGGGTGGTGGACGTGAAGTGTGCCCATGTGATCATTGGAGACCTTACAGAATGTCTCTGCTGGGAGAAGGAGTTTGTTTTAGTGATGTGGGAATGTGTTCTCCAACTAAATATCAGTTGGAAAGGAGATGTCACCTCCTGCTTTCTCAAGCTTGGCAGTACAGAGCAAACTGGGGACATCATGGATCTCTGTTACGGCAGGGTGAGCCCTTGGGATGGGCAGCAGTGTAAGGACCAGGAGCCTGGAGATGTAAGGACGAGGAGCATGGAGATGTAAGGACCAGGAGCCTGGAGATGCTGATTTTGGTCCCAAATCAGCAGCAGTGATTTGGGCTGGGTGTGCTTTGCTGACAGCAAACGCTGATGCTGCGTTTCCTCCTTGATGCCCTGAAGTCTGATCATCCACATCGAGCACTCCCACTGCTCATCTCTTGCTTCTGAGCAGCTCTGATGCACCAGATATGATGGAGGGACAGGCACATCCACGCAGGTAGACACCATCCTACTTCCCCCAGCCCACTAACCCCCCTGCTTCTTCTTCCAGAGGAGACAACGTTTGAGGCTGGAGTCAAAGTCCAGATTCACAGCCAGTCCGAGCCGCCCTTCGTCCAGGAGCTGGGCTTTGGAGTGGCCCCTGGATTCCAGACCTTTGTGGCCACCCAGGAGCAAAGGGTAAGTCCTATGTTTGATTTACACACCAAGATCCCTCTGATGGGGTCTGAGAGAGGTTCCTCTCATTCACCAATGCTCCTTGATAGGTGCCTTCATGATTAGTGGCTCTTTTTCTGCCTTGTTTCAAGCAAGTTGGGATGAGGGCAGCTTTTTCAGTGCTGCTTCTCCTACATTGCCCACAGACCTTGTCATTTTGGCCACAGAAGGGACTTCATCCCCAGTAATGTCCCTGCCTTGCTTTCTCATGGTCGTGGTTCAGCGGTGGCAGTCGCTCAGTGCCTTGGGTACCTTCCAACCCACGTTTTGGGTCTCTGCCAGAAGGCTCTTGCACTCCAAGGATGTTAAAGGAGACAGGAGGCGAGTGTTTCATTATGTAGATCAGCGTGAATCCTTCCAGGTAACACAGAAATTGTCACATTATTCATTATGAACTGCACGGGATGCTCGTGGCTTGGGCTGTATCACACTTCCCAAGTCCCGATGGTGGCACATCATCCCGCTGCAGGTGGATGTGATGTGACATAGTGTCATCAGACCCAGAACCTGGTTGGGTGCTCAGAAACCTGGACAGCAGAATAATTTTTATGCCCAGCTTGGCACTGGCTCTAGCCCTCCTGCCTCATTGCCTCCCTTATTTCCTTCCCAGCTCTTGTATCCATCCTCAAATGAGACATAAATCAAGCGAACAGGAGCTGGTGGAGGGTTTGCTCGGCTCTGTGGAGATCAGAGCCACAGTTGTTACACGTCAGCTCAGAGCAATGTGAGGAATTCACCACCAAACACATCGTTAAGGCATCTCTCCATGGCCAACAGGTACCAAAACACACCTGGAGATGCTGCAGTTCTCCCAGCCAGGCTGCAGATCATTCCTGACCACACGTTTGTGTGCAGTCGTCCAGGAGATAACGGATGGTTCCCGGTGGGCGAGAGCCAGGTGGAAACTTCTCAATTAAAGCAGAAAAATGTTTCACTGGCATCAGTTGGTGTCTTGTGGGAAGTCCAGTGGGCAGGAGAAAATGAGCAGCTTTATTAGCACGCAGAGCTCTCACTTGGAGTGTAACACCTTAGGAACAGTGAAGGCAAAGGGCTCTCCGGGGGCTGAGGCAGCAGCTGCTTGAGTCCAAAGCAGAAACAGGCTCAGAAACTCATCATGGGCATTTTTTTGTGCCCACTGTTTTGACACAACCTCTTCCCTGCGTCCCCAGTGTCCTCACCTCACTCTGCAGCTGCTTTCTGCTGTCCCAGAGGACCCAGCAGCATCCAGCGCAGTAAGGGGTCAGGAAGGGTGGAAAACTGGTTCATTACTGTTGGCAGCAATTAGTGGGTGAATGCCTTGTGTGTCCTCTGTCCCAGGGGCACATCCTGAAGCGGTCTGTGGGGCTCCACACAGTAGGTGGTGATACTGGGGGTCAGCCCTGTGACTGGATGGGATGCAGAACTCTGGGGTCTGGATAAATCCCTGGGGTAGGGCCAGCAGCTGCTCATCCCTGGATGGCTGCATACAGGAGCCCTTCCCATGCCAGTGCCTGGGTTACCCACTGAGGAGCAGTGACCTGGCAAAGGTCATGGGGGAAGTTGGTGTCACACTCATGGGCATTCCCAGAATGTCAGGAGTTGGAAAGGACTTTGAAAGATCATCCAGTCCAACCCCCTGCCAGAGCAGGGTCACCTTGATTAAATCACACAGGAACGTGTCCAGATTGGTCTTGAATGTCTCCAGAGAAGGAGACTCCACAACCTCTCTGGGCAGCCTGTCCCAGGGCTCTGTCACCCTCACAGGGAAATAGTTTCTCCTGATGTTCACGTAGATCCTCCTCTCCAGCTTGGGCCTGTTGCCCCTTGTCCTATCACTGGCCATCCCTGAGAAGAGCCTGGCTCCATCCTCCTGACACTCACCCTTTGCATATTTATAGACATTAATGAGGTCACCCCTCAGTCTCCTCTTCTCCAGGCTCAAGAGCCCCAGCTCCCTCAGCCTGTCCTCAGCAGGAAGATGTTCCACTCC
>VXBZ01011127.1:108897-119464 GCA_013399135.1 Heliornis fulica | reverse complement strand
ACCCCCAGGTCCTTCTCAGCAGGTGACTCTCCAGGAGCTTCTCCCAGCCTGTGTCTGTGGCTGGGATCCCTCCAGCCCAAGTGCCAACCTCACACTTTGTGGTGTTAAACCTCATGTGAGAACAGTGAATTGCACTTGCACACTTGTGCTGCACACCATGGCAAGGCAGCAGGACCCTGAGGAAGCCCAGGGGGTTTTGAGGGGTGCAAACCAGCTTTGCTTCGTGCTCTGGGGCTAGTTGGTGCTTTTGGTCCTGGCAATAAAATTTGGCAATAACTCTTAATGAATTTGCAGTGATTAGGATTTCATTCATCACTCAGCCTGGGCACCTCCTGCAGACACAGTGCCAGTTCACAAGCACCAGGGCTGAAATCCTGTGCTGGCTGAGAGAAAAAAACCCAACATGTAAGCTACATATCTGATGGTGACTCCATCTCCTCTGATCCCATCACCTACATTCAATACAAAATTTAAAGGGCTTAAAAGATTTGTGTGTCGCTGTGCTTGGAAGGGAGCTGATTCCATCTGAGACCATGATTATTTATTCTCCTTTATCATACAACGTGCAACATATGGGCCCCCTTCTCCACTGTGGATGACTAAGTGGTGGCATCTGGTACTTTATTATACTGCAAGTGTAAAGCAAATGAGAAAAGATCCCCTTCAAACAGCACTTTGCTATTGTCACCAACTCACTCTGGATATTTTCATTCCAAGGTGCTGCTTAGCTGACTTTCAACCCATCCTGTTCAGAGCCAGCCCTGTTTCTCAGAGGATGCAGAAATTGCTGGAAATGGGGTTTTCTTTCCCTGTGATGCCTCAGCTGCTCCCCACAGATGGGATCCCTTCGCCCCCGCTGTGGGTATTGTCTGCTCCTCAGATGGGTCCCGCTGAGCTGTGGAGTCACTCTGAGCAGGGCAGCTGGAGTAGCTCTCACTGCTGCTGGTTGGGTTTAAAGCAGCTTGAGGAGCACCACGGATTGAGGCAGATCTGGGGAATGCTGGAGCTCCCAGCGCTCAGCCCGAGCACCCGCGGGCGATGCCGGCTCCAGCTGACATCACACCCTGTCTCCTTGTGCAGACAGAGCTGCCGTGGCTGAACAGCACCCAGAAGTTTTCTGTCTCACTGGGACTGGTGACCAGGGATGGTGGGAGTGGGAGTGGGGGCAGGGAGTTGGTGATTCCCTGTTTTCCTGGCTGGGGGAGCGTCCAGAGCCAAAGGGACCCCGTGAGGCCTGGTCTGAGCCGTTCTCAGGTCGTGCAGGGGAAGACCTGGAGCTGCCATGTCATCATGGGGAGGACTCTGGCTCTCCTGGGAGATGAGGCCATGGGGCTGCCATGTCCCCTCGTCCCATCAAACCTGCATTGGTCTCTTACAGAAAGACATTACTGGAATGAAGGAAGCACCTCTGTGTTCCTGGGTGGGAACACAGAGCTGGTCCTGGAGGAGTTTCTTTGGCTTAGCTGAGTTCAGTGCTTGTCCATCTCCAGATCACCCTCTCAGAGGAATGCCATCTTCCCCAGGCTCTCCTCTGGCTTCCAGGCTTCATGCCCCTCCCAGGCAGGCTGCCCCATACCCACCCCTCACCGTGAGACACGTTCACCCCAACATCTCATCTTTATCTTCCTGGCTGCACTTTAAGCCTGATAGGGATTTTTAACTACTGAGTGGCTCCTAAGTCAAAGCTATGGGGAGATTTACCAGCACCCCAATATTGTGAGCTGGGGCACAAGGAGAACATCTTCTCCTGGGATGCACTGGAGAGCTGTTGTAGGAGATCTGGGGAAGACCTAGAGCAGAGCATGGGCTCCAAATGCCTCACACCCTGGTACTTTTGTCATAGCTACCCCAGGTCTGTGCCTGAAGGCTTCATGGGGTTGTTATTGATCCATCAGCAATGTGCCTCCACTTTGTGGGTCATCTCTTTTCTCCTCCCTTTCCCACACATTTCCAGAAGAGACTGAAAATAAGCACTGTAGAACCACGCCAGTAGGTCCTGGGCTCATAGTCCATCAACATATGTTTACATATTTATTTTAGGATGTGATTAATGTTACTACAGTTTTTAAAAGAATGTTTTTGTTCTGCCAACATGCTTTGCCAGCACAAAACGTTCTGTGTTTGGAGCAAAGCAGAGCAAATTGGATGCTGCTTTGAAAGGCAGAGGAGGAGGGGTTCAGGGAGTGCTATTTTCTGCTTCAGAGCAGAGGGTAGAGCAGTGTTTAGTGAGGATAAATGGGAGAGGCTGCCAAGCTGCAGGCAGAGGGTAACAAGGTAGGTTTAGCCATGGGGACAGAGTGACAGGTTTTGTTCCAGCATGTTCTGGGCTCTGAATTAAGGTTGCTGTGGTGCTCTGCCCTCAGGAGGCCCCATCTGCAGTCCCGTGTCCAGAGCTGGGGCCCCCAAGTCAAGAGAGATGTGGAGCTGTTGGAGAGGGATCAGGGGAGGCCCCGGAGATGCTCAGGGGCTGGAGCAGCTCCCCTGTGAGGACAGGCTGAGGGAGCTGGGCTGGGGCAGCCTGGAGAAGAGAAGGCTGTGGGGGGACCTCACTGCAACCCCCCAGGGCTTCAAGGCAGCGGATGGACAGGAGGGAATCGGGTTTTCCCAAGGGCAGAGAGTGGTGGGACAAGGGGATGGAGTGAAGCTGGAGAAGGGAAGGATCAGGTTGGAGATCAGGGAAGTTCTTCATGGAGAGAGTGGTGAGGGGCTGGAAGGGGCTGCCCAGAGAGGTGGGGGATGCCCCAAGCCTGGAGGTGTTCAAGGCCAGGATGGATGGAGCCCTGGGCAACCTTGTCCAGCTCCAGGCCTGGAGGTTGGTGGCCCTGCCTGTGTCAGGGGGTTGGAACTCAATGATCCTTGGGGTCCCTTCCAGCCCAGACCAGTCTGGGACTGGGATTATTGATTCTTTATCCAAGGTTTGTGCTTGTGTTAATCAAAGCAGTAACAGCAGGAGGGTTTGCAGTGCACTAGCACTGGGTAGAGCAACTTGTGAGCGTCACGGGAGGTGCTGTGTAAACGCAGGAGAACAACACACATTCCTCATCATCATGGGGTGCCAGGAGAGTGGGGAACATGTTTCAGGCTCCATGTGGCTCTCCCTGATCATGGGTGTTTGGAGAAGGGGATGAGTGACTCATCTGCCCCCTCTGAGGCTACAGCTCTGCAGCCCAGCACCATTTCTCGTGGCAGCAGTGCTCTGAGGAGAACCATTGGAGGCTCCTTACAACACTGGGATGCCCTTTCCTGGGCATTTTTCACTTTCTGCAGCAATCTTTAGTTGCTGAACTGTTCTTTGTCCTTTCCATGTGCTTCCCAGGTCCCCAGCCCTCTCTGAGGGTTGTGATCTGGGGTGGTTTGTGTCCGTGAGGAGAGTGCCTGTAGAAGGGAACGGTGCAGAAGTGTGAACTTTGCTCACAGCAGAGCTGTCACAGCCTTTACTGGGATCTCACTGCCACCCTTCTGCTTCCCAGTATCACCAGTGATGCCTGCATTGTCCCCTCAAGTGGCACCAGTATCACAGCCTGGGCATTAGAGGAAGCCAGAGGTGGGAACCCCGTGTTTGGTCTCACCAAAGTCAGAGATGATCTGCAGGTTGGAGCCACCCCTTCAGTCCCTGCCTAGGGAGGATTTTCCTGATAGTGCAAGACCACAGAGCTGGAGTTGGAGATCCTCTGGTGCTGAATGTCTCCAACCCACCAACCATCCTGCTGTGGCTCTGCTCCCAGAGATGCTGGGCTGGAGGAACACCAGAGAGCAGCAGAAGAGCTTGCTAAAAGTTCTCACTTGGCAAAACCCACCCTGTGACCTGTCCTTGTGACAGCAGCGGTTGGTCCCCTCCGTAAAAACATCACTAAAATTGTACTCTGTGCCCAGAGGGGGGTGAGATGCTGCACTCCACCCTGCTCCCCAGCATCCCCTGACACCCCCCTGCTCCCTCTCTTGCAGCTGACGTACCTGCCTCCGCCGTGGGGTGAATGTCGCTCGTCGGATATGGGCTTAGACTTCTTTCCCGTTTACAGCATCACAGCTTGCAGGATCGACTGTGAGACCCGCTATATCGTGGAAAACTGCAACTGCAAGATGGTTCACATGCCAGGTCAGTGTGCTGCTGGGGGAGGGGGGGCCACAGGGACCCTCTTCCCTCCACCCAGCTTGGGTTGGTCAGGGTTAACAAGCTGGAAAGGGGCTGGGTATTGGAGGAGCTGGGAATACCTTCCCTAAGGAGGGAAGGATGTTAATGGCCTTTGCAGAATGGCCTGAAATAGGGCTGCAGGTCTGATTTCCCCTTCTTTAGCCCAAATTAACCCCCTCAGTGCTGTTCCCATCAGCCTCCTGCCCAGTTCATAACANGGCCTTGCTGTGGGGGTCACTCACTGAAGTGAGGACCTGGTGGTCCCTGTGGAGAGCCTGGCAGTCCCCAGCACCCTTGTGGATGGCCACTGATGGATGTGTTCTTCCCACACAGGGGATGCTCCCTTCTGCACCCCGGAGCAGTACAAGGAATGCGCAGAGCCTGCGCTCGGTGAGTACCAGGAGGTATCCCTGGGGACCAAGGGTGACCCAAGCTGGAGGGTCTTCCAGCAGCATGTGTCCTCCTGACTGGTTGGACTGGGGTGATGAAGAGCAGCTGGAACCTGGCAGTGGGTTTTGATGAGACCCAACTTGTTGAGAAGGGCTGGGTGCACCCTGGGATAAAGTTGCTTCTGGGACTTGTGGGGCTCTGTCAGCCAAGAAACCCTGGGGGTACCAAGCACCCCAGGATAGGAGGGGAGCAGGTCTGGGTCTGGGAGGGAAAGACCTATTATAGGTGGGGATTTAGGAGACTCCTGGGGCTGCTGAGCTGTTTGCAGGGTCAGGCACCTGGGAGGAATGGGTGGCCTGTTGCCAGTATGGGATGAACTACAATCACCCATGTCTTCCAAGCATACCCTCCATCAGAAGACCTCTCTCAAAGACAGTAGGGATGGACATGCTGTAGAGTGGGAGATACCAGGACTGGGTTTCCTGCAGCTCTTCTAAGATCTGACTGCTTGGCCCTCCCTGGGTGGCATGACCTCTGCTCCCACATCTGCTGGGTGCTCCTGACTCCATAAGATCTAACTCTGCGACCTCCTCCAGGTTTGCTTGCTGAGAAGGACAGCAATTACTGCATCTGTAGGACACCCTGCAACCTGACCAGGTACAACAAAGAGCTCTCCATGGTCAAAATCCCCAGCAAGACTTCAGCCAAGTACCTGGAGAAGAAATTCAACAAGTCAGAAAAATATATCTCGTGAGTGCTGCAGAAACCAGATCTCCTCTGCTTTGTGGGGTGAAAAGTGTCTGTAAAACCCTGTGGGCAGTTTAAACCAGCCTGTGCTAAGACCAGACCATGCCAGTGCATCCATCACTAAACAGGTGTGTCCTCCAGGGAGGTTTAGGGGGAAACCCTTGAAGAGGGGAGGTCAGGTATAGGTAGTTTTCATCTCAGTAGATGTGTTTCAGGACAACTGTGTGGTTCTTCCCTGGCCTGGTCCTCATGAGCATAGCCCATACCCACCAAACCAGAAAGTGCAAAACCTCCTCTTACTTAGGGAAGCCCAGTCTTGATGGCCCTGTCTGAGATGTGGCTGCTCTCCACCTCAGTCTGAGCTGTGGACCTCAGGCAGCCACTGTCTTGGACCTCTCCCAGCCCTGGGCACGTTACTGCCTTGTGGAGGCAGCGAGAATTGATCCATATTAAGCATCCTTTGGACTCTTGCTGGTGTCATCAGAGTGAGATCCAGACTTGAGAACCTGAAAGATCTTGGAGACATGTTTTCCAGCTTCTGCTAAGGCTGCCAGAGTCCTAACAGCACCCTGTGGTCTTGGTCTCCAGGAGGTCCAAGTGTCTGGGGGATGCTGTAGACCCCAGAAAGAGAAGACTCAGGACAGAGAGGAGAATAAAACCCCAAAGTCCCATTTTTTTTTTCTCTTGTCCCAAAGCACACGAGGCCGCTGGTTACCTGATGGGCTGATGCTGTTGTCCTCTTTCTACAGAGAGAATATTCTTGTGCTGGACATATTTTTTGAAGCACTCAACTATGAGACAATTGAGCAGAAGAAAGCCTATGAAGTGGCAGCCTTACTTGGTAAGGAGAGATCAGGGATGCAGTTTGGAGTCTGTGTGAGCCTGTGCTGGAGTCCATGTGTGTTCATGGGACAGACAGATGCCTCGAGTGGGTGCACAGATTATGTGCATTGCCTTGAAAATCCCAGCAAGGTCCAGACACCTTCCTGGCCAGCCAGCTTTGAACCCCATCTCTTATTTTCCTTCCAACACCAAATTGTCCCAGAAGTGCCCCAGGAACCACAGCTAGTCCATGTGTTACCTGTGAAAGCTGAACATGAGCTGCTCCATCTCTGCTGACTACCAGGGCCCTGTGGTTGGGAAGTCCTGGGGCTGGGCAGGTGATGGATGCTCTCTGTGGTGCCCCCCATGCTGGAAGGACAGTGTGTGGAGGAGGTTGGTGCTTAAAACAATCTACCCATCACCTCTTGCACGTGCCAAATCCATCCTCCTCTCCAGCCAGGACCCTGAGCTCTTTGCCTTTGAGTGATGCCCAGTAGATTGATGGAGACAGTGGAGGAGTCATTTGGTTGCTCAGCCTCAAAATGGGTCAAGTTCTGTGGGTGTCAGTTACAGATTTGGGTGCTTGGGATCCAGTGGGTGTGGGTGTGGAGGTGTTTGGTCAGGAGAAATGAGCATGTCTGGTGCCCATAGTCGACCTCGTGTCTTCCCCGTGTGCCACCCTGAGTCTGTCCTGGGGTGCAGGGACCAATCATCACCTTGGTTTGAAAGCTGAAGCCTGTGAGCAGAACACCCCACATCATCCCACAGTGGGGGCTGTGCACAACATACATGCCATGACACCTTCTGCACCCACTCTGGGTCCTCCAGGAGTTCTACAGTGAGGAAGAGGGGGGCTGGTGATGAAGCCTCTTTGACACAAGCCTCCCTGTTTGCCCAACCTTGCACAACACATTCCCAGGGCACTGCTGGCTTTGGGCAGAGCCTCATCTCCCTCAACCCCTTCTGAGCCAGCACTTTGCCCCCAAGCCCCCTTTTTGCCCTTTCATCTGTCTCTGTCTCAGGGGCACCCACAGCAGAGGTCCCGTAGCCCCTCCACTCCCGGGCACCTTTGCTCTGAGCAGCATCACAGTTGGTCTGTGGGCTGTTTGCAGCAAAACCCACGAGGTTCCCCGAAGCACACGGGCTGGCACAGCATCTTGTGTCAGCAGTTTGTCTTCCCAGCAGATTCCTGGAAGTCTCCTCTCCCCACGGTGCCTCCTCCACAGCCCATCCCTGGGGGACTCAAGCAGAGTCACCTTGAGATGCTCCCCTAAAAAAGCCAACCCTCTCCCTTCCCTCTCTTCACCAGGTTTGGGGTTGGTTTTTTTCCTCCACTTCAGGGAATGCTACTTAATTCTTCTCAAGCATCTTTCTCCTTCCCCTGCCCAGTTTGGGAACTGGGCTTTGGGGTTCCTGGGATGAAACCCTCTGTCTCTCTCTGGCTTCCTCGGATCCTCACTCAGCTTCCAGCTCACGGCCTCATTCACAGGAGAAACACCCATCGATGTGCCCTGCCTGAGCCATAGTGCTGCTGTCCCAGCCAGATGGCACAACATGCTCTGGTGGCCACCAACACCCTTCCTGAGATGTTCCTCATGCTGTTAGAGCTGCTGGTGTTCCTGGGGGTGACCTCTTGCGTTTCCCCGCTCGTCAGGGATCTGTGGCACACGGGGCAGCTGCAACACGGGCTCACAGGTGCCTCAAAGAGTGTTTAGCCCTGGGGTAACACCCAGCTGTGTGTTGTTGTCTCTCCTAGGTGACATTGGAGGCCAGATGGGGCTGTTTATCGGTGCTAGCATCCTCACCATACTAGAGCTCTTCGATTATATATACGAGGTAAGACCCTCGCCCGCTGCCTTCCTCCTCTGGCTGGGTGTGGCCTTGCCAGCCTTGATGACAAGCTGGGTCCTGGGCCAGGACCCTCCAATGTGGATAATTAACGCTATAATTAATCATAATTAATGATACTGTATCGTTCATTATGTAGGATAGGGCTGTGTAGTGGGTCATGGCTGTGTAGTGTGGTACAGAGGTCCAGTGGGGTGTCTCCAGACCAGGGGATGGCGTGGCATAACCAGGTCAGCTAGGAACCCTGCCTCTGCTAATGAGGTTTGCTGCTTGCCTGGGCTAATTAAGCACCACCTTCATGTAGCTGGACTGCTTCCCAGCCTGGATCTCACACTGCCCAAGGTGCAGCAGCTCCAGGATGCTGGCTGGGGATCCACTGCTGCCACCTTCCTGTCCCCATCCCTAGCTGGGGCTTCTCCCAGCAGAACTCCATTATCACCTCATAAAACCTCCTTTAATTAATGCTGGAGTCCCAATCCACGCATCAGGCAGGAGAAACAGCAAGGCCAGACCTCTTATTACAGCCAGGGGGCTGGAAAAACCCCAGTCCCTGTTATCTGCTGTCTGGGGTTGGTCCAGCAGCCCTGGAGCAAGGAGCTTTTGAGGAAGCCTGGAGATGAGCTCGAGAATGGTCCTGTGGCTCCACGGTGGCCAAGCTGCTCCAGAGAAAAGTGCAAGCCCTCTTTAATGGCAATTATTGCAGTAATCAGTCTGGAGAGGACATTGCTTTCTGGCAGCCCTCCCTCCTCCTGCCCTCCAGCACCAGAGCTGTGACCCTTGTGTAATTTTAACATTGGTGCCTAAGCAAGTTCCCTCGGTGAACACTGAGCATCTCCCAGGGGTTTCGGCTTTTCTATGCCATGGCACCATCACAGGTGTCAGTGTTGCCACCGGTGATGCCTGTGGACATCATCCCTCCAACATCCTCTGCCACTGCAGAGCAGATTCCAGCTGCTTTCTGCACCCTCTCAACGTTTGGACTTTTTTTTTTCATCCCATTTTTTTCACCCCAACAGACCATGGTCCAAAATAACCCTCCCTGGAGCTTCCGCCTGGCCAGTCATTGGGTCTCCTTCCCAGTCTTTATCACCACAGTGCAGAAGACTTGGCATTGGGCATCAGGTTCATGATTTTTCTTTATAGGTGGGCAAATTGAGGCAAGGAGAGGGGCTGCAGCTGCATGACAGCCACCAAGGAACAACCTGCTTGCACCAAGATGACTCTGGGGACCCAAACATGCAAGCATGTGTCCTGTTTTCTAGCAGCAAAGAATGAGTTGATGGCTTGGGATAGCTCTGAGGAGGATGCAGACACCTACAGAGATAGGCAGTTCCCAGAAAATTTGGCACATCCCAGCCCAAGGTCCTTGTCCCTGGGAAGGACAAACTGCTAATTCAGCTCATTTCCTGCTGATTTTAATGCAATGGCTTTGGGTCCCCTGCACCCAAATGTACAAAACCTCAGACCTGCATAGTCCAGTGCTCTCATAGCCCCATCTCAGCTCTGTATCCCAATGGAATCAAGGATTTGTCATCTCATGGGATATTGCAGTCAGGGGTCCATGCAGTGGACCTGGGGTTGACACAATAGCCATGTGTGATTGTGTTAATCACACATAGAATGATGGGGGTCGGAAGAGACCTCTGGAGAACATCTAGTTCAACCCCAGGCAACCACTGTCCCTGCTCCAAGCTTGCTGGAGTGTCTTGAAAAACCACTTAATGTTATTAAAGTTGGGATTCTGGCTTTATGTTTTAAGACAGTCACTCCCCATCACAGTCCCTCTGGGCAGCTGTTAGCACTTGGTGGCATTATTCTGCAATAAAATATATTGAAAATTACAAGCATAAAGCTCATAATGGCTTTGGAGTGCAAACAAAACCTGTGCCTCAGTTTATATCTCGAGCTGAATGCACACAGTATTTCATTAAAATTGCCTATTCTCAGATTTCTTGGGGTTCTTCCATAAGAAGGCAATAAGAAACCTCACAAAGTTTGGATTTTTCTTCTCTGTTTTAATGCTTTATTTGACATCTGCTTATAAAACTTGGCAAATAGTTTCCTATTGCTGGTTTGTTGGGGTTTTATTGTTTTTAGGGTTTTTCCCTTCTTTTTGGGCAATCATACCTTAAGAGAGCATTCTGTCTCCTTGGAGAGGCTCCCTGTGCATACCTGGGGATGCAGCACTGCGGTGGTTTGACCCTGGCTGGGGGCCAGACTCCCACCAAAGTCACTCTGTCACTCCCCTCTTGGCCGGACAGGGGAGAAAATATCTATTGAGAGGCTGAGGAGTGAGGTAAGGACAGGGAGAGATCATTCTGCAATCAGTGTCACAGGCAAAACAGACTCAACATGGAATAAAGGCAAGAAAACTCTAATTTACTCCAGTGCACACACAGAGAAACCAGAGTTGGATAATGAGAAGCACAAACAGCTCTTAAAACACCACCCTCACCCCTCCCTTCTCTGCACACTGAACTTTACTCATGATTTCTCCTCCCCAGGATGGCCCAGGGGGAAGGATGGGAATAGGGGATGGAGCTTCAGTCTTGGGTCAGTTCCTCAGGAGTTGTTCTCCTTCTTGGGGGGCATTTCTCACACTCCCTGTGCCAGCGTGGGGTCCCCCCC
>VXBZ01011127.1:92167-106447 GCA_013399135.1 Heliornis fulica | reverse complement strand
GTAGCCTGGATTAGAATAAAGAGACAAAAAAAAAAAAGTCGCAGCTCTCGGATTCCTCTCACGTTCTTGTCCAGTCGCGTCACTCTGTGATGAACCTTAAGCTGAGCCGGGTCCCCCGTCCCCCCCCCTGAGGCCAGGCCGCCGCCTCAGCGCTACCGGTCGCCCCAAGGTGAGCAGCCCTGGAGAGGGGACGGGCTCCTGGTGGACTGTGTGTGTGTGTGTGTGTGTGTCCCTCTCCCCCCACACCCAGCTGCTGTGAGGTGCTGCACCGTCTGCAGCGCCTGGGCAGTCCGTCTGCGGCAGGTGGGCACGGGGCGGTGGGGTTGGTTACTTTGAGTAATATTTTTTTAATTTTCTTTTTTTTTTTTTCAAGGTTTGGGGTTTTTTTTTTGTGTTTTTTTTTTTTTTTCCATGAATGGATTCTGTGCTTTCTCCTCATGACTGATATTAAAGCTGGTCTTGTGGAAATGGCCGGGCTGTATCATTTCACCTTGCTCCGCACCCCAAGCTGGAGCCCCCGGCGCAGCCTCAGCAGACACGGGGGCAAGCCCATCCCCAGGGGACTGCCTGGGGCCATTCCTCACCTCTTCTCCCCACCCCCTCCCCCTTTACACCACCTACCACATCCTCTTATCCCTCCTGTTGGGTGGGCACAGTGCATCCCAGTCTGCTCCGTGATGGTGGGGCCAGCTCTGATGTCACACACTGTGCCCATCTCTTGGGAGTCTCAGTAGCAACCAGTTTAGGTTGAACTGGGTCAAACTGGTGCTGGGTTACTCCAGTAACCAGGGAAGACGAGTTTCCTGGAGCTCCAAACCTGCTGGTTTTGTAGCCTGCAGGAATGGGAGCAGGATGCTCATGGCTGGTACTACTGAAGGGCCAGGGACCCTCACCAGCGTGGTGGCTCCAGCAGGACTGGGGAAGTGTTCTGGGAGAGCTGATGGACTCCCAAACCCCAGAAGGGCATTAAAGCAGCCATGGGACATGGAGGTCAGCCCAGATTTTTCCATGGGATGCTGCAGATGGGAGGTGTGTTGGATTCTGCAGCCAGCTGAGGGACTGAGGCCATCCTTTGCCCTTGAGAAGGTGCAGGTCCATCCTTCAAGCCTGTCTCACGTGCACATGTTCACACACAGAAGTGCTTACCTCTGGGACAAATCCTGCCTATGCCCAGACCATGGTGCAAAGGGCTTCCAGTCCATCAGTTGTGGATTAGACCGTGCCCCAAGGGACATGTCAAGCAAGCAGCCAGCCAAGGGTGCTCAGGATATGTCTGTCCTGGGCTAAGTCAACAAGAGCTTCCCCATACAGAAGTCCCACCTCAGCAGGTCCTGTCTATGCCCAAGTCATGTCCCCATCAAGGGCAGGCTGAAGCCCTACTCTTCCCTTTTCCTGCACTTGCTCCCCAAGCCCAGAAAGCTGCTTGGAGGGTGACCCACCTCTACCAACACGGCACCAGCCATCCCAAACTGCCCCTGCAGCCATCACAGTGACTCCAAGACTCATCACCATGCATATGAATTTCACCACTTGGCAGATGGAGATTAAATCTCCATCAAGAGATTTTGGTAAAGAATCACTGGAAGTCTTGGCTGAAGCTTGAGGTGGGACACCACAGGGGGTGGCCAGAGATGTTTTGGTGAGTTTGGTTAATACCACTTCCAGGGGAAAGCCACTTGAGTAGTCTGGTAGAGGGGTGGCCCCTCCAATCACTCCTGAAGAGGACACTCACCAAGGGACTTGCTGAAGAGCTCATTTGTGTTACCAGTTCTCATTATCTCATGAGGTTTGGATGCTGGCCACATATTCATTATCTGTGGGATGCCCAGAAGCCATCAGCACTTGTTCCCACAAGTGTTCATCCACAGCTTGGCCTCAGAGCTGCCGAGCTGCCAAGCTCTGTCTCCTGTCACCAAACCCCTGTGCCAGCCTGGTCCCTGTAGTCTCTGCTGGACCAGTAGAGGGAGTTCTTGCCAAGCCTGGTTCAAGGTGACTCAATACAACATCTCCAGACCTTTAGCCATGCCCATGAAGGTGGGTTGAACCAGCTGCCAAAGCCCAGCCTGGTCTGGGCTCCCCACACAAACTGATTTCTGATCCCTTGTGCTCATTAGCAGCTGGGAGGGGAGTTGGCCCGTGTCCATGGTGGACCTTTGTACTGTATTTCTTTGTGCTTGAAGGAGCAGGAGTGTCTCCACTTTTGGGTTGGAGTCCAGGGGTGAACTTGGGACTTTACAGGTTCCAACCCAACCCCCCAAATGCAGCAGCAACTCACCAACAGTGTGGCTGTAGGGAGGGAAAGAGATGTCTCACCGCAGCCGATGCCCGTCCCTAGTAGAGAAGCTGGCACCATTTCACATCTAAGCTGGGAAGAGGTACCACCAGACTAGAAATCCCATCTCCTGGGCTATTTCCCTAGATCCCTGTGGCATCTCTTTAATCAAAAGAGATATTTGAACACAAAGCATTGGGAAAAAAAGCCCAGTAGGCACCTTAGGGTGCACCACCAGGTTGTGTTACATCAACACAGCTGGGCCAGTGGGTAGGTTGAAAACAAGACATGTCCCTGTGCTGAAAGCAAACCAGCCCATAAACCAGCCATGCAGGAGGCTCCAAACCTCCCAGCTGCCTCACACCCTCCTGCCCTGGGAATCCAACATGCCTCAGCCCCGTGATGGAGATCCACCCTACCTGTGGTGCTGGGGCAATGCCCTGCTTGAGGAGGCTGCTCTAAGTGTGAGCACACTGCTCTGGCTCAGTGCTGGCCCCAGGGGCCCTGGAGCACCAGCCCTGTGAGCAGGAGAGCAGCAGAAGGTGGAAAAAAAGGTGACATGACCTCTTCCATCCCTCCATGTAAGGTGGGGCACTGACATGGTGTTTGACAGCTCAACCAGGGGTGGATTTATGCTTGCCTAGAAGTTCTGCCCCATTCCCCTCTCCAACCACAGGGTCTGCCCCAAGGTTCCTCCAGGAGTGATGCTGGTGGCCCATGCTGCCCATCTTTCCCACAGCTTGAAGACTCCTGACCCTGAAAGTGTAGTGCTGACTGCAGCCACCTCAGCTCCTGGGCTCTCAAGAGCCCTCTTGCCTTTAGCTACCTGCCCTCTCCCCTGTGACGAGCGGTGTCTGGGGAGCAGAGGGGATGGGGGGTGGAGGAAGGAGGGCTGGAGGAGCCAGGGCTCTTGGGAGGGGTGGTGGTGCATCTTCAAGGGAAGGCCTGAGGCTTGGCAAGCTCAAGAGACAAAAGTTTGGGTTATTTCACTGAACAAAGGGAAGGTGAAAAGGTGACTCCATCAGCCTAGAAATTCCTCTGTGGAGAGATTTCTAATAAAGGGCTCTTTAATCTGCCAGACAAATCTGGAACAGGCAGGAGAGGGGGGTCATGGCAGGGGCAAGCTAAATGCTTTCAAATGAAAGAGCCTGTCTGGCACCATGGATGGTCCCTAAAGCCTTCAAACCACGACAGGACATCCAGTACTCACAGATGTGCTCCCAGAGCAGGGCCCTGTCCTTGCAGCGCTCCGGGTTGGCTTACGGACAAGACCTTGCTGGTGGTAGTAAAACTTCTAGAAGGAAACACCCCAAACCCATGGGAGTCTGAGCTCACCCAAACCCTCACCAAGACAGCCTCATACCAAACTCTCCTGGCAAGAGACATCCACACTCCTCTCCTTTCCCAAGGAATTCAAGAGCTTGGACAGGTCTTCACACTGGAGTCACTCCTCCAGTACCGTCTGTTTCTGTTTGATGTCTTGACTTTCACTCTCAGAGGGGTTGTTTAGGGAAAAAAAAGTGAAAGTCCATATTTCAATCACTTCTCACACTGAGAGCAGTGTGATCTCCAAGACTGGCAGGGAACAAATAATTACCACTGGGTACAGAGTGTTTTTTTCTGTCAAGGATCTGGTGTGTCCATTGATTGGAGGCAGCACTGTGTTGACTCCAGCTGTCCTATCCATCAGCTGCAAAGGCAGATTCATGCTGGAAGAAAGGGAACATTGTACCACGTCCTGGGGGTGGCTGGGGACATGCCTGCCCTCTTGCTGCACTAATAGAAGTGCTAATAAACAGCTTGGCTTTTAGGGGCCATGTGCTTGGTGGCATCTCAATGGCTTCGGGCAGGAGGACACCACGGGGTGATGCTGGGCTGGGCCAGAAGGCTGGTGATGCTGTAAGAGCATCACTGGGATAATCAATGCACAGCAACTCACAGCTCTTCTCCTGGATGGGAAATGGGGTTTGGAGCTTCCAGAAGGAGAGTTGCCTTCAGGTGGGGACACAAGGCTTAGCTGTCAGCCTTGAGATATAAACTCCTGAGGTGGCCAAAGGAAAAATTAACACAAAAACTTCCTGCAGACCTCATCCTGAGCAGTGGTGGCATGCTGAAGTGCCCTCACTTTGCTCTCCTATCTGCCCAGATTAGTTTTTCCCATTTTTACTTCTTTTTCTTCTGCTCTAATGCCCAGTCTACCACATGCCCACGGGTGCTGGGAAGGGAAGAAGCTTCCTCTGGCTTGTCCTTCACAGGCAGAGGAGAATCACGTCCTGCTGCTTCCCTGGTTGTGTCCCTGGGTGACAAGTCCCCTCTCCCAGTGCCACCACACTTGTGGGAGCTGCAGAGCTCATGCCTGGGAGAAAACTCCAATCTTAAAATGCTTAAAATGCTCTTTGCAACCCTCTGCTGCTCCCAGCATGGTGTCCTGTAGCCACCCAGAGTCACAAACCCCCTCACACAGAAACCTCCTGGTGGGTCTCCCTTCAACACGTCAAAAAACGTGAGGCTCAAGTTCTGCCAGCTGTGAAATGTGGGGTTTTTTCATAGTTATTGGGAGGCAGAAATACAAGAAAAACTCACCAAAAATCCACTTCAGTCTCCTGATCCTCCTGCCAATCACCTGATGCTCTCACCCTGGTGCTCTTTCCCACCTCCTGATCCCCTCCTGCCTTCTGATGCTCTTCTCCACCTCCTGATCCTCTCACATCCCCTCTCCTGGCATCCCAGTGACTGAGAATCTGGAGCTCTAAATCAAGTGACAGGGGAGAAACCTCATGAGAAGGTGCATGAGGGCTTTGACACTCCAGTGCTGTGCTCACCAGACTGGAGCTCTTCAACACCTTATTCAACCAGCTGTTGAATACACTCAGCCCTGCTCTGTATCCCCAGAGCAATGACCAGCAGCAAAATCCTGAGATTCATGAGAATTTTCTCAAAACAAAAAACCAAATATCCAAATTGGGTGATGTTTTCAAGTTCCTCCCACCCCCTGAGTGAGAAAGGTGACATTCACTTCACAGCTTCGAACGCTCGGAAGGGAACGTGCAAAGAAAACTGTGATTCTCACACCAATCCTCTGCTTCCACCCACCTGCACGGCAGGGAGATGCTGAGCCTTGAGGGTACACTCACAGGGGCTGGCACCACGGTCCCACCACCTTCAAAGCCCATGGCATGGCACTCTGGAGGATGTTCCTCAACCCAGGAACCGGCCTCCTGGCTCTCCTCTAGCTCAGCCTCGCCGGGATCTGCTGGATTCAGCAGGGGCAGATGTGCCACACCTGGATGGAGACATGAAGAGGCCAGGAATTGTAGCTGTGCTTTTTTTAGGGATGTGACAGAAAATCATAACTTTAACCCCACCTCCAGAGGAGATGCCTAAGGGAGCTCCTGTCAGCCCATTTGTCTTCTCATCCATCACCCCAGCAGCTTTCACATCCACCAGCCAGTTCCAAGAAAATTTGGCAGTGGGTTCTCGGAACTAATTCAGGTCCTGTGGGTGACATGAGCACTGCTGTTGGAGTAGAGGAGAGGAAACCAAGTTGGCAGCTTTGCTGGGATGAAGACAGGCACAGCCCAAGCATCAGTGGGGCTGATGGATGAGAAGACAAATAAGAAGGCAGCAGATGCTGGGAGCAGCTCAGGATGCTCCCAGCATCTGCTCAGGACAAGGCTTCCAGGAGAAGGCAGCAGATGCTGCTCCCAGCATCTGCTGCCTTCTCCTGGATGAACACACATTTCTGGAAGTAGAGGGGGTCAGGGGAATAAAGGCCATAAGAAATCAAGTTTCTTGCACACTGCTGGTCAAGGACCAATTAATTGGGGGTGCTGGGGGATGAGAAGCTGAGTGTGACCCAGCAATGTGCACTCAGTCACCTGTGTCCTGGGCTGCATCCCCAGCAGCAGGAGCAGCAGGTCTGGGGGGATTCTGTCCCTCTGCTCTGCTCTGGAGAGACCCCCTGCAGTGCTGCATCCAGCTTGGGGGTCCCCAGGACAAGGAGGACACAGAGCTGGTCAAGAAAGTCCAGTGGAGCTACGGAGATGATGATGATGATGAGGCTGGAGCAGCTCTGCTCTGGAGCCAGGCTGGGAGAGCTGGGCTGGCTCAGCATGGAGAGGAGAAGGTTCTTCTGGGGAGAGCTCCCAGCCCCTTCCAGTCCCTCGAGGGGCTCCAGGAGAGCTGGAGAGGGGCTGTGCCCAGGGCAGGGAGGGCCAGGCCCCGGGGAATGGCCTTCAGCTGCAGGAGGGCAGAGGGAGAGGAGCTGGGGGGCACAAATCCTCCCTGGGGAGGGGGGAGGCCCTGACACAGGGTTCCCAGAGAAGCTGTGGCTGCTCCTGGATCCCTGGCAGGGTTCAAGGCCAGGTTGGACGGAGCTTGGGACACCCTGGGGTGCTGGTGGGGGTATCCCTGCCCATGGCAGGGGGGCACTGAGGGGTCTGGGGTCCCTCCCAATCAAACTCTTCAGTGATTCTTTTCACCAAGCCATGGATTTTAGCAGCCCAGGAGAGCAGCTCCATGAACCTCCCCACAGCTGGGGCTGGGGGTTGTGGGTCATCACCTCGCTGGTGGCTGTTTCCACCTTTTCCTTTACTGATCAACTTGAACTGGCTCAAAAGAGTCACAAGACAATGAAGTGACATTCAAGTGCACCCATCCAACCCTCCCCTTGAACATGTGTGTTGGTACTGGCTCCATTCCTGGGTCCTGAGACCACGTGGCAGCTCTGCCTCTTCTTCAGGGGTGGGAGAGACTTTAAACCTGTCACAAGTCCAACTCAGTAAAACTGATGAGGGTTTGGGGACCTCCATGGCAAAGGGACCTGCAGCCCCAGTGGAGGAGCTGGGGTGGAAGGAGGCTGCATTGCCAAAGCAACACCCCATTGACTGTTGGGATTGATAGTCACTTTTCCAGGAGAAAAGTGGTGATTAAAGTTGAAGACAAGCTTTGAGGTTTATTGGGGATTTCAGAAAAAAAAAAGGAAACATCCAAACCCAACCTGCTGAGCAAGCACTGAGAAGAGCCCTGCTGAAGAGGATCTGCCAAGCCAGAAGGGCAGCTCTAAGCACTGGATAAATTATTTGCTGTAAATTAGCCCCATGCTGGCTTAGAGCACATCTCAACTGAAGGAGAAAGACATGTGGAAGACATGGCAGGGCACATCCCCACTACCCTGGTGCTGCCTGTAGCTGTTGTGATATCAGTAGTCCCACCCTGCAGTGACAGGGACATCTTCACCTAGAGCAGGTTGCTCAGAGTCCCATCAAGCCTGACCTTGAATGTCTTCAGGGATGGGGCCTCCACCACTTCTCTGGGCATCCTGGGCCAGTGATCCACCACCCTCAGAGTGAAGAACTTTTTCCTTAGACCCAACCCAAATCTCCCCTTTTCTAGTTTAAACCCACCCCCACCCCTCATCCTATCACTCCATGCCCTCGGGAACAGTTCTTCCCCAGCTTTCTGACAGGCACCTTTCAGGGATTGGAAGGGGCTCTAAGGTCCCCCTAGAGCCTCCTCTTCTCCAGGCTGAACAAGCCCAACTCTCCCAGCCTGGCTTCATAGGAGAGATGCTCCAGCCCTTGGACCATTTCTGTGGCCTCCTCTGGACACACTCCATCACATTCATGTCCTTCTTGTGTCCCTGCTCACTGCAGGGGGTTGGACTAGATGACCTTCAAAAGTCCCTTCCAACCTAACACATCCTATGATTCTACAGGGCAGGATGCTTTGCTTTCAGTCATCTGACTGTCCGAGGAAGAGGACCAGAGGTGGTGGCTGTACTGTGGTGGCTTGTGTTCCCTGTCAGGAAAAGGAGGTCATCCAGGTCTGGGCTGCCATGGTATGATCCTTCTGCAGATCTCTACCTGCATCTTTGTTGGCAGTCCCACTCCTTCCCTGAAAAACAACTTTCCTGATTATTTATTAATGTTTGCTACAGCATAAGAAGCCTCCTCTGGGAAAGTCCCTGGGCAGCCTCCAGCTGCCTGGACACAGGAAAACTTTTCCTGGGTAAGTTTTTGGTTTGAAGAGCCTGGGGCTTTAGGACAGTTTTATGGTTCCAATTCTTCCCTGAGCTGATTCCACCAGTGTGATTTTTATCAAAGCATCTCATCTGTTGGGTGTTTCATGGCAGGGCAGAGGCTGCAGCCAGCTGAGGTCTGGGAGGTCACATCTCTGCAGGACACAAGACTCTGGGAATTTAGACCATACCCAACCTCTGTGGGGACCACCATAATGATGTAGAAAAAGGATTTGGGTTTTTTTCTCATGCATTAAAAAAAAAGTTAAAAAGAAGATGGAGTTTTGTGTGTTGCATGTTCTCAGCCTGCTGGGTGTTAACATGCTGGGATGGCCTGTCACTGCCCTACCAGGAGCTGCTGAGGAGCAAGCTGGGGTTTAATGTCTCCTGCCTCCTTCCTGGAAACATCATCCCCTTTGCTCTTAGCCACTGGTGACTCCAGTGCAGTCAAAGCAGGAGGAGTCAGGATTGCTTTGGGTGAGGGTTCAGACAACCTCAAGGCTTGGGTGTAGACTTCTCAAGATGCTCCATCAGCTCTTGCAGAAGACTCTCTGAAAACCACCTTGAAGATATCAGGAGGACTTACAGCACCTCAGCAAACTCCCATCTCCACCACGGGAGGAGATCTCAGCTGCTCTGGCTGCTGCTCCCTGGAATACTGTAGTGGTTACATCTTCTGGACCAGGTCTGGTTACTCCAACCAGATACTGCAGTGTGAGATGAGGCTGCTCTGATGGATTTTTGGCTCAGGAGGATCTTCTGATGTCTCCTGGAGGACAGGTACAAAGCAGGATGTTCTGGTGCACAAACCAGGCACTGGACACTAATAACACACTCCCAAGGCCACCAGAATGAGACACCACAGGCTGAAGTTGCCATGGGGCAAAACATACAACTGGAATGTCTGAGAAGTCAGAGATTAACACAGAAGAGAGGCTGCAGATAGAAATTGAGAGGAAACTTCAGCCAAGATCTGGGAGTGATGCGGATGGGCACGCCAGGAGTCCAGGAGCTAAAGCTGCAGGAGAAGAGGCTGCTCTGCCAAGAAAAGCATTAAAAGCTCACGAGGCTCCACTGGCAAACTAGTGGAGGACAGATAATTACTCTGGGCCTCATGGTTGGAGTCATTAGACCAATAAACCTCTTTAAATGCCTGGGAAGTCAAAGGCTCCTGTATTTACAAGACACAAGTGGCTGGAAGTTGCTTGGTTCCAGCTGGAGCTCAGATGCCAGAAACACCCAGGGTGTGGGAGCATCCTCCTGGCCACAGCCTGAGGGCAAATCCCTTCAGCTTTGGGGAGAAGATTGGTGCAACTCCAGGTACAGTCTCTGCAAAGGCTTTTGCTTGAAAATGGAAACAATTGTGCAAAGAGGGACCGGTTTGCTGTTCTCAGCAGCTGAAAATGGAGACTGCTGTGAAACCTGGAAACAGCAAAATCATTTTCCAGCCCAAAGTTCTGGATGTGAGAGGTTCAGCTTTTGAAGGAGAGTAAAGAAGTTTCCACATCCTGAATTAAAAAAATAAATAAAATAAACATCATTTTTCAAACAAACCCTGGTTTTGATGGGAGGAATTTTTCCGACCCGCTTCCCAGCATTTTTAGCAAGTGGGCAAAGCCCAGTAGGTATAAAACTTAAACAAAAATATTCTGGCAGGTTTCTTGCTTCCTGCAGAGAGAGATTTGTGCCAGAATCCCAGTCCCAGTTATCTCTGCAGCACGGATGAGCCCTGTCTACATCTTACAGATACTCACAGCTTGATTTTCAGAGCAACACATGTTTGGAGATGGCACATTTCCTACCAAGCCTGAGACAGTTTGACTCCTGATGGCATCCAGAGCCAGGAAAAAGGGAGCTCTTCCCCAAAAATATTTTTCCAGCTCCCTCTGGATGGGGCTGAACAGTGGAAAAATAATTTAGGGCTTCGACGAAACTTGTGTGGTCACAGCCTCATGGGTCAGGGCTTGGTAGGCACCCAGGGGTCCCAAGGGTGCTGATGTGAGCGTGGTTCTCATGCAGACCTTCACTTCATGCCCTGGCTGCAGAAGGATGAAATCAGGGACAAGACAGAGATGAGAAAACCTCTTTATTCCCACACTGTGAGAGGGGATGCAGAGAAAGCTCGATAATCACTAAACGAGACAGAGATGCCCCCAGCACCCCAACTGCATCAAACAGAGCTCACAGCCTCTGCAGACACAGAAGGATCCAGCCCAAAAGAACGAAGCTTCGCTCATCCAGCTGCTCCAAAGGGCTGATTTTCCCAAAGCAAACAAACCCCTTTTCTTCTTCATTTACAAAGGCAGAAACAAAGGTACCGAGCGGAGCCTGCAGGTAGCCTCAGAGCTGGCTGGGAGGAGTTTGTTAGGGAGAGATGCTCAGGGACTGGAATCGATGGAAGAAGCACTCAGTGGGTATGAATTCAAAAGCAAAAAACCAGCTTTCTACTCAGTTGCATCCCGTGGCTGGTTGTCTGGGGTTATAAATGTTTGACGAGCGCCGGCGTTGGAAGCGGCACAGGGGCACCGGGGTCCTGCACGCCCGGGAGTCGGGCAGAGCTCAGCCCACCAGCGGGCAGGGCTGGGGGAGATGAAAGGAGGGTTGAAGAGCACAGGCAGCAAATAAACAAGGCTTGAGCCAGTAGAAAGGATTGGCCAGAAATTTAGGAGCTGCACCAAGAGGTGCTGGGGAAAAAGGTTCTTAAAATATCTGAAGCCTGCGCTAGGGCTGAGTGATGGTGTTTCTCAGGGCTTTGGAGCAAGAGGGGGTGGGAGGGGGTGGGACAGGGGCTGATTTGCTTCGTATCAGAGGATTTACTGCTTTTTTGCACAATTCCTGCATGAATGCAAACAAGAATTTTCAAAAATCCCTTGGCTGTGGTGGCCCAAAACTCATTTCTTTGTGATGGATTTTTTAATCCTCTCCCTTCCCTTTTTAAAATCAGCCACCTGGAAACTGAAGGGAAAAGAGTACTGGCTTGGAAAAGGTTGGACCAGGTAATAATCTCTTGCTCATGCTTTACCAAATGCTTCCCTTTCCCAGCCAATGCTGCCCATTCACTTCATCCTGCTCCCTCTGCCTTTCAGACACAGGTATATATTTCTTATCCATACGAAGATGCCTCCAAACCATACCTGGGGGAGTCCTTTGAGATACCTGGGAGCACCTGGTTATCTATCCAGGCTGTCTCCAGCAGCTTCTGAGTATGTGGCCACCTCTGCCTCCCATCCAATCCATCATTTTCCATTGGGATCAAGAGGAATATCTATGTCAGTGTCTGAGATGTGCACCCAATGATGCTGTGTCCTGCAGCACCTTGGGAGCCGGTGTTCCTGCTCTTTGCTGGTGACAGGGATGCTTTGTAGCTCCCCACATTCTGGGAGGAATGGGGCTAGCAGACAAAGAAATACTGATAAAAACCCTCTAAATATCAGGATGGAAGAAGAGGTGGGCAATGGTGTGGCAAAGTGGCTGCCCATGGCCACCTTCCCCACCTGGCATCCAGATGAGATCAGAAAATACACAGAAATTACTGGGACACGAAGAGGTTTCTCCATCCCATTCATAAATGTGGGAGAAGCTGGCTCAATCCTCATGCTGCAGCTCCCCTGTGTAAAACCCAGACATCCCTGGAAGGGCTGAAGTGCACTGACCTGCTGACCTGTGCTCCCTGTGCTGATGCTTTGGGAAGCCCCTGGTCCATTTGCCACCAGAGAGACAGGGCAGAGGTACCTGCCCTGGGTCCACCATGACCTGGGCCATGCAGATTGGTGGGTTTGGCACTGCAGTGGTGCCTCACCCCTGGGGCCTGGCATTGGGTTCAGCTCCCAGGGGCACTCCCTCCTGCCCAGCAGCCAGATGGGGCATCCTCTAGCAGATTGGGGTATAAACAGAGAAAGAGATGAGCCTGCTGGAACTGAGCCTCTTGTGACTTGCAAGGCAGCATGAATAAAATACTGATGGGATGCCCCAGCTGCTCACTCCCCTCCACCCCAAGAGAGCAATGCCACTCTCTCAAAAGCACCTAGTGCATGTGCACAGATGTCAAGTAGCCTAATTCCTGCACACAGCTTCTGGATTTCAATACCATGCCAAGATACTCCACCTAATACATGATAACCCTGTAATGCACCAGTAGCCCACCAGAAAGTCTCTGAAGCCCTTGGCTGCCATGGTCCTGCAGTTAGAAACCAGCACTCTAGTTTGTCTGATGGGTCTCAGCATCAAGTTGCAGCTTTGCCATCCTCCTGCCACCTCCAGCACTGTCTCTTCTACACAGGCTTCTGTTCTCACCACTGGTGCATCTCCAGGGGGACCATCCCTCCTCCTCCAGCCCGCTCATCTGCTGAGTCTCAACCTTCCCAGTGACCTCAGCAGCGTCAAGGCAAAATCAGCCCCTCTTGGGACGCAGCATGTGACAGAGATGTGCTGTTTGGCTGATGTAATTGATATAAAAGCAGAGAAGGTCACTGTGGTGGGTTTGATAAGGGAACATGACAAAGCTGTTACATCTCCTAACCTTCCCTTTCAAGCTGACAAGTCTTGAAAAATTAAAAAGCACATGGGCACACGTGCGTCTGTCACATCTTTCCCTCTGGCATTTGTGTGCAAGTGAGAGCTCAGAATAGTAAAGTGATGACACCCTGGTCTGGACCACTTTTCAGGGTGCCCAAATGCCAGCTCTGAGTGCCAGCACTGCTATCACTCCACTCCTGACTCAAGACACATACAAGGATGGGGAGATGACGATGCTGACAGTGTGTTCAGGCTGGTGATTTTCCTGTCTCTGACTCAGAGCAGCACCAGAAGGCTCTGGTGAACCTTCTGAACAAAATGGGTTCAGTCTTGGAGTCTCCTTTCCAAAGCCATTAAATTGGTGGTGTTTGTCACGCTGCAATGGAGGGGAAGGAGCATAAATCACAGCTTCTCCCTCCTGCTCTCTGCCCCTGGGGCCATCCAGAAGAGTTGGACTTGGTAAAACTCAGCCATAACATTTGTGTTTAACCTGTTTTATGCACCAAATAATACAAACCTCAGCTCCAGGTAAACTGCCTGACCCAAAACACTTCCCTTGCAGTCTGTAAGAGCAGCTTTCCCCGTTGTTTTTTTCAGTTTCCAAGCCAGTCTTTCTCCAGAGGAACCTCTTCAAACCAAACATTCCATCAGAGGAGGTTGGGTTTTTTTTTCCCAGCAGCTACAACAAAACCTTTGGAGTCAGTTTTACCTAGCTCCTGCCAGCAACCATCTTTCAGGCTGTCCCAATTCCTTCCCTCTGTCAGCATGGCTTTTGAAACACCCGCCAAAACAGTTAGAGATCTTTCCAGAAGGCATAAATCACACAGCCAGCTCATCTACAGGAAGCTCCAGTTTCCCTCCTGTTAATTTTAGTTGCTGAAACCTATTTTTCATATGGTTTTTCCTTGTAAAAAAAAAAATCCTAATTAATTTTGATCCTGATTGTACCCATCCAGTCAAATTCAGCTCTTCTCTCATCTTTTTAATATCCTCCTCTGTTGCCTTCTCCTCTGCTCTGGTAACATCAAAGAGCCTCTTCCCCACCGCCCCACGCTCGCGCTTCCTCTCGCCGTGTCACTTGTTTAATCTGCTCCTCTCAGAGGCATCAACATCAAACCCTGGGATGGAGCTGCTCAGCATGGGGCTGACAGGCCCATCTCCTGGGGAGCCCAGGGTGCTCAGTGTGCAGCTTGTGCTCTCCCTGGCAAAGGGGGGTTTGATGTGGTGAGTTTGATTCCTGAGGCTCTCGGCACTCTGGAATCTCGACAGCTGAGAGATGAAGGGACCAGTGGGGCAGCTGGTTGAGAAACGGAGTGAAGCTGCTCCCTGAACTTAGAATTGGAGAATTCTGGAATCTCCTGAGCTGGGAGGGACCCATAAGGCCCGTGGAGTCCAACTCCTGGCTCCACACAGGACCAGCCCAGTCAGAGCAGGGCACTGAGAGCATCGTCCAGACGCTGCTTGACCTCAGCCC
>VXBZ01011127.1:64126-85248 GCA_013399135.1 Heliornis fulica | reverse complement strand
CTCAGCCTCCTCGTAGGGCCTGTTCTCCAGACCCTTCCCCAGCTCCCTCAGCCTCCTCGTAGGGCCTGTTCTCCAGACCCTTCACCATCCTCGTTGCCCTTCTCTGGACACGCTCCAGCACCTCAACATCCTTCTTGAAGTGAGGGGCCCAAAACTGAACACAGTACTCGAGGTGAGGCCTCACCAGTGCAGAATACAGGGGGATCATCACCTCCCTGCTCCTGCTGGCCACACCGTTCCTGATACAAGCCAGGATGCCATTGGCCCTCTTGGCCACCTGGGCACACTGCTGGCTCATGTTTAGGGGGCTGTCAACCAACACCCCCAGGTCCCTTTCCGCCAGGCTGCTCTCCAGCCACTCCTGCCCAAGCCTGTGACGCTGCCTGGGGTTGTTGTGACACAAGTGCAGGACCCGGCATTTGGCTGAATAGTCACAGTCATGGCCTGGGGGTTGGCATGGGCATGTCTGGAAGAGATGGCAGCAGCTACAGGGGAAGGGCACAGCAACCTGGCCTCAAAATCAAGGTGTAATAAAGATGAGGTTGTGTGGCCCATACAAGGGGCTTTGGTTCTCCTAGAGAGCAGAGCCAAGCTCAGGGCTGTCCCATAGGTCTCCATAACTTTCCAGAAAAAGCAGATGGAGCAAAGGCACGATGCACCATGGAGTGTGGTCCTGGGTAACACTGGGGCCGTTAGTGACTGCAGGTCTCTGGAGATGCTGTAGCCCATTCAGCTTATGTCTCTGCCTCCTGCAATGTGCTCTGATGGCTACTTCACTAAATGTTGCAACACATCAGTACTGGAATCATCTGGATGGGATTTTTCTTCATAATCTGACTGTTACAGCTGATCTGTGACTCCATAACATCATCTTCTCTTGGTGTCCAGCTTGCAGAAGGGATGTCCTGATCCTGAGTGCCCCTGAGCAAGAAGACAGACTAGGTGAGGTGCCTGGTGGCCCCAGGGACCACTCATTTCATTGCATCACTCTGCTCTTAGCATCTCCTCTAAACTGCCCACCTATGGCCATCACCCTCTGCCAGATCTCTTCAGATCCCAGGATCAGCCTCCAAGTGCCCCAGGGCAGTGGGCCTTCAGTCAGAGTTGGATGTCCCCAGCTAGACATATTGCCCAGGAAGCTATTGAGAAGCTACTTTTAATCTAGACCCTGACAACCCATAAGTGCAATTAAAAACTTTTCTTCCAACATACATTATTTTAACTAGACAGGCACAAAATCCATCTTCCATCACCTTTCCCATAAGCTGCCTTGGAAAGGTGCTTCCCAAGCCACCAGAGCCTTTGTCAGTCATGACTCATTTAAATAAGTGATAGGAGCTCTGAAGTTTGCCACCATCCTGCTTGACAACCTCCATCTCATTAAGGTGAGTGGTCACTAACCTCAGTGAGCACTCAGAGGACCAAGGTCTCACTTGCAGACTCGGTGGGGGAAGTCCTGGAGCTCCTTTCCATGGTAAAGCAGCAGATAGGGGAGCAGCCCAATGCTCAACTTGCCATGGGTGGTGGGGTTGCTTTGGTTGCAGATCAGCATCAGAGACACAAGCTGGGTCTATTCTTGGTGCAGTACTGCTCATTTGCAAAAATAAAAGTACAAGAGCAGCCCCAGGCTGCTGTGAGTTAGAGGCAGAAACCAGGAGAGGTGGGAGCAGGACCTTGGGAGAAGGGCAGGGCCTGGGGGACACCTCCAACCATCTCCAACCGGTGCTTCTCCAGCTGTGGAGATGGCAAGATCTTCTCCAAAGGGGACCCCTGAGGGGGAGAAGCTGCTCCAGGGACTGGAAGGATGCAAAGCAAAGCATCCTTGTTAAACTGTGTGTGTGTTTGTTGCATACAGAATCCAGCATTTCAATTATGTATGACAAAATAAGGCATAATAGTTGTATTTACAAGCAGCAGTTTGTCATATGGGTTGCAGATGAAATATTTAAAAGCAGAGCAAGAGCCTTTTTTTCCTGGATAGGATTCCTGGCCTTCCCCCCTCACAGGCAGGTTTGCAAATGCTTCACCAGGACCTGGTAAAAACATTAAAATCCCGGAATGGGCTCCAAGTTTGTAGCTAAATTGTACATAAAATATGATTTCCCATTTGTGTTTGATGGTTTGTGGTACAGCATCCACACAGGGGACTGCAAAATGGTTATAGGGCTGGCAGTGCTTGGGAGGGGGAAGAGATTTCAGGGACCCTGAGGACCAGGCAGCATGGGAAATGACCCAGAGCCCACCACCAGCTCCACCAAACAGACCTCCAAAGGCTGGAGAGGCAGAGAGCCACAAAAGACAAGGAGTAAGGAGAAGGAAGGGATCCTTTCCCCAGTGCTAGACACCCACCTGGGGTTTGATGCATTGGAGCTGTGGGGCTGGTGCAGCTGCCTGCAGGCGAGAGCAACTCCTCATCCCTCCAGAAGGTGCTTTGCACATGGAGCTTTAAGGTGCATAAACAGGAATAAACACCATGTTAGAGAAGATCCTGGCCTTCCAGGCTGATGTGATCCATCTCCTGGAGCGTGCTCCATGTGAAATTTCATTAGCTTCCAGAGGGGAGTTGCTGTGCTTATGATAATTGATAATTATCCCAGGTGATTCATGGCTCAGTGGTGTTGAAGGATCGTTTCCCTCCACGCCAGTGACTTCATCATTTCGCCTGGTTTAAGACTCACTTTTATGCCCACATTCTTTTTGAGGGAGAATTTGGGGAGAGCATTTCATACCTTTATGGCCTCCATTCAGCACAGGCTACAGCAGTGCCCAGCCCCAGCCTCCACCACTGCCGAGATCTGCTTGGCAAGGCTTCCCCAACGATCCCACAAAGAACGGAGGAGCCCATGGGGGAGTGAAGATCATCAACTGAGAATCCAACAGGTCACCTTTCGTTTGCCCTAGGGCCAAACCCAGAAGCCTTCCCTGATGTCCACAGGGGAGAGGAGCCCAGCAGAAGGGTGTGAGCCCTTCCATGCACTGAGTTCCCAGTTAACCAGTAGACATGGTCCTTGTGCTCTATCCTGCCCCATCCAGAGGTACATGCTGCAAAGCAGAGCTGGTAGAAGCAAGACCAGTCAGCTAAAGCATCAGGTCCATGGTGAAGAGACCAGATTTCCAAGTCAGATGTGGAATTCTGCTGCAGGAGTCCCTGAGCCCTCTGTGAGCTGGCCCAGCCCCAGTTCTGCCAGTTTCCCCCAGGGCCACACGATTCAAACCTGCCCCAGATGGCGACTTGGGTTCAGCAACGATTTGACAAAACCAGGGACATCATTTGCATTGTTGGGATCACTGGAGGGAGTTTCTCAGCTTCCATTTGTCTGCTCCTGTCACAGTTCTGCCAAGGCAAAGTTAAATGCATAAATTAAATCCTGCTCAGTCCCTCTTCTCCCGAGCCCCAGTGCAAATAGAATAAATCAGTTTCATTTAGAAGATCAAACCAGGCATCACTCACAGACGGGTTTAAAAATAAACTCCTTCACTGCATGCATTAAAAAAACAACAAGCAATTTATCTTCCCCATCACTCTTCAATTTGTTTACCAGGAGCTGGACTAGCAGTTATGAAGAGCACCAGGGTACTCCCAGCACCTTGGCCATGCAGAAGCCCCTTCCACCATGGTGGCCCAGGTTTGGGAACGGGCAGGGCTCCTCTTAGGCTGCTTGACCTGGACTTTGGGGCTGATTTTGGTGGGGTGTGTGTTTGTACAACCTGAGTGCTGTGAAGCCCAAGCCTGATCTAGAGAGATATGAAGCTTTCCCCAGATGATGCCCAGCCCCACGGGGGAGCAGAGATAGACATTCCTCTGCTAAGCATCTTCTGGGGAAGTTTCACATCTCTCTAGATCAGGCCTGGACTTTGGAAAGGTCTGGGAGCAGCAGGATGAGGAGCACATGGCAGACTGGCTGTTTGGGATGGGGTCTGGAAGGGATGATGTGGTGTTCTCCAGATTTGCAACACTTCACCTCTACTTTCAGCCCCTTTAGTCCTCAGATCACCTCAGCTCTCCCTATAAGCATGAATAAGTGATGTCCCACCACCTCTCAAGGTCAGCCCTGCTATAGCTCCTTCTGGAAAGGGAGGAATGAGCCCCAGGCAAGACTCCAGATCCCCAAAACTCAGGGAGGTCAGTCCCTCTGCAAGCAGGAGGACAGATCCAAAAGGCTCCAAAGACCTGAGCATCAACAACCTCCCCACATCACGAGCCAACTCCTCACCCTGCAGCACCCCACGTCCAAGGTGGAGCCGTCTCTCCTACAGCAGCGAGGTTGGGAGTCAGAGACACTAATTTGGGCAAAAACCTGTGAACCCACTGGGCAGCAATTGTGGGACAACCCAGCTGGATGTGCCTGGCCATGGACCTGCCCCATGCCTTGGCCACCACGTTGGTGGCAGGAGGGGGACCTGAGCACAGTGAGTTCAGTGGAAGTCAGCTCCATGCAAAGGGGGGACTTCTGATTTGTTTTTAATGACATTGTTTACTGCTAGCAAAATTTCCCAGAGCCAAAACTTGTCTTTCCTAATAATAAGCAAGCAAGTAACAACGAGAGGGAGAAGGAAGCACATTTTTAAGCCATCAGGGTTTGGTTTGATTGATCCTGGTAATAAACCCCAGCAAAAAGAAGTTGTTAAACTGGAACGGAGGCTGTAGATCTCCATCAGCACTTCAAGTAGGGAAGCAGGAATGAGAGCACTGCACTTAAGCACACAAATACCCCACCAGTTTCACTGCTGAGACAGGGCTGGCAAACACAGAGAAGCCAAAGTGAAGATTTCCTTGGTGCTGGGAAGGCACTTGGGTGTCACAGCACTGGTTGCCACAACATCCCAGTACCAATGAAGAGTGTGGAGCCAGCCCAGAGGCCAAAGGCTTTTTGTGCACAGGCTTCAGCTGCTGAAACCTCCCTGTGAGGACCTGGTCATCCTCCTCTGGGATCTTTTCCTACTTGCTTTCCCCCTTTTCCTCCCAGATCCAGGGATCAGAGATCTTCCTCCCACCAGGGACATCCCTTGCCTGTGCATCATCCAGCCCACACACAACCCAGAAGACAGAGGAGGGACTGAAGAGCAAATGTGAGATCTCTGGGCATGGCAACAAGGCTGCAGAGCCTTCCTCGTGTGCCAGAGGAAGAGGGGACGTGGGGAGGGAGGAAGCCTGGCCTTGCTGTCACCAGTTCACCCTTCTGCAGGGGTCCTGCTTGCAGACAGCACTTTATAAACAGGGGATGGGGGAGGAGGAGGAGTTGTTCTTTATAAACCACAGGGAAAGAGGGAAGATGAAAGCTTAATCCTTTAAAGGCTGGCTGGGTAACAGGAAAGCCAATAGACTGTGCTGAGAACACTCCATCAGGCTGATTCTTATTTAAAATAGCAAATGGAAGATGCTTCTGCTACTGTAGGATTTAAAGGCAATAAGGTGTGACTAATACCCCCTTGCTAAGCTCAAGCAACAACACTTCACCAGCCATGCAGATTGGAGATGCTCTAAGTGGCTCTCTAATGGTTTTTTTTTTCACCACATAAAGTGATGTTTCTTGCACTTGGAGAAGAAATGCTCCCTGCCCTGCACTGCTGGCAAGGGGGACTCACAACCTGAGCCATGGACCAAGACAATCACCCACTTTCCTGTTCCCTCACACCCATGAAAGAAGGTCACCACCTCCAGAGCTTCCCAGCTTGTGTTGGTCCACCTCAGTTTCCCCCTGGAAGCACAAGGGCTGGTTGTCTCGGGGCATCCTCCAGAGCCCCTGGGGCTGATACACTCCAGGTGAATGTGGCCACCTTAGAGCATGTTTTAGCATTCTTGAAACAGGTTTTGGCATGGTGGAACCATGGGATAATGGAGAACAAGACTGTCTGGGGCTACCAGAGCATCCTCTGCTCAGGTGAGCCATTCATAAAAGCAGAAAGACACTCACAGCCTGGCTCTCCATCAGGGAAAGGTCCAGGCTGAGCACATGTACATGGGTCCTGCATGGCCAAGGATGTGCTGGCAGAGCATGGGCTGCCCAAGCCCTTCTTGTCCCTCTCTAAGTCCGTGGCTGTGGGTACCTGGCTCTTCTCACTGCTGCAGGACTTACTCTGCTTGGATGCCCCATCCCTGGAGACGTTCAAGGCCAGATTGGATGAGGCCCTGAGCAACGTGATCTAGTTGGGGGTGTCCCTGCTTCTTGCAGCGGGGTTGGACTGGATGACCTCTGGCAGTTCCTTCCAACTCCAACCATCCTATGATTGTATGAAAAAAAAAGTATTTTATAAACTGTTTTAAAGTGCCTGACACCCTCTGAGGTCCTTAAAAGACATGAGAGGAGATGAGAAACATCCACAATGACTACAACCTCCAGTGAAGTACCACGGGCCTCAGGCAAGCATCCTTGGCCATGGGAACATGCAGTTTAAGTGTCTCCCCAGGGCAGAGAGGCAACACATGCTGTGAGGAACACAAGGTGTGCACAGACAGCCCCATGTCTGCTTCACCTGCTCCCAGAGCCAGAGGGATGGTTTCAAAACCAGTGTCACTATAAAAACATGTTGATGACTTGGAGCCATTGAGCAAGTTGAACGTACAGTGTAGCAGCCGCCTCTTGATGGATTTCACCACCTTCACTTCTTGCAAATTGCCTGGAAAAAAAAAAAAAAAAAAAGAAGGGATATTTCCCCACCTGATGCTTTATTTGGAATCAGCTGGTGCCAACACTCAGGTGTTCACAAGCACTTTGCTGCAGACATTCAAAATGCCAAGATGCCCAGGAAAGGTTTCCTGGGAGCCAGGCTGACACCCAGGGCTGGTTCACAGGGGAGGAGATGCTGAAAGACACCTTGAAGTTTTGGGAATTTGCTGGTTATTCAAAGGGTTTGTGGTTACTTTGCACATGGAGGGTGACACACAGTCTCTCTTGCTGTCCACCCTGACACCTCCATGTCTCAGTGCACCACACCAGTGAGGGGTGAGCTCCTGTCTCACACTGGGGCCCAGACCAGAGCTCAAATTTCTGCAAGCAGCTTGGAAAGGGGTTAAATAACCCTCCAGATCATCCCTGGTGTCCACCTCCCTTCTTAGATCCCACCCTATGACCCAGCACAGTTTCCCAACCTCAGTGATCAAACTCCAGCTAATAGCTGTAAAAGCCCCAGACCTTGGGCACTGTCCCTGCCATGGGAGACTTCTGCCTCTCCTCTTCCTCCACAAGCACCCTCATTACTCCTTGCAAGCGGTCCAGGACCTCCTCCACCCCTGCAATGACGAGCTGCTCTTCCTTTGCATGCAATGTGGATTGTGGGAACATCCCCTCCCTATTCCTATCACATTAGGGACCAGGGTGAACACTGGAGAGAAGTTAAAGGAGGAAAAGTTTTTGCTGTGTGCAACTACCCAGCTGGGATTTGGGCATTGCCAGCAGGAGCAATGTGAGCTCTGCAGGGAAGAGCAGAAGACCTTGTCCTCAACCAGGGCTTTTAAGATATGGTGGCTGCAAGCTGGATGGCTCCAGGGACATCCAGTTCCCTGCCAGCTCGGCAAGAGCCACTCATTTAATTGCATTACCAGTCCTTGGACTTGGAGAGAGGCACAGGGTGTCCAAAGTCCCCTTCCTCCCATCACAGAGCCTGAAGGCCATGACCTGGGACAACAATCACCAGGGCAAAGGGACAGTGCACAGCGATGGCCACGCTGCTGCTCCGGAGCTGCAGCAGGAGCCCAGGGAAATCTGAAATTCAGAGCTGCTCTGCTTTCCAGGAACAGCTGGGTCTCTGTCACCAGCATGAATTATGGCTAATGATAAGTTATGCTTATTAAGTATGTCAATAATTTACCCTCTTAGAGACAGGAAGGACGTGTTTTATCTCTGGCTCGGAGGCTGCTATAAGTCCAATAAAACAGAGCGTAAGTCAGCCAAATGCACTGTGATTCCCCAGCCAGGCTGTGGAGCAAAACGTCCCTGTGGTGCAAAGAGAGGTCCTCAAAGATGTGTAGAGCTGTGCAAAGCCCCCTCTACCCCTGCCTGACCCCCATCTCCCTGGGGACCCACCAGTCCCTGTGTGATGCCACCCTCCAAGAGCACGCAATGTGAAAGGGGCAGGCCAGGCATGCCAAGACCCCACACTCAGCACCTGGAAGATGCAGCTTGAAGCTCTAAAAATGCATTTTCTGGGTGGCTGTGGGTCACACAGTGGCTCCCCATGTCCCAAAGATGTGTGAGCCTTGGCATGGGCAGCACAGCCTTGCACAGCTCCTGGAGGGATGGGAACCACGGCATCCCCCAGGTCTCAAGGGACCACAACCAACACCATGAGGTGCCTGGAGAAGGGGATGCAGACTCACCCCAAAACCCAGGTTAATAAACCTGCTGCAAGTTGGGGTGGGGAAGATTTGGTCAGGTCTCTTGCAGGGTCTGTTTTATCCCCTCTCCTCGTTGACAAGCTTTTTTCTTCTTTGATTGCAGGGTGTTGGCTGGAAATCTGCCACTGCCAATTTTTTCAATCAAAAAAAAAACCAGAGGGTTTGATTACATGCTAATGACTGCCCAAAACATCTGCTTTCCTCTGACACATTTGATCACTCACGCAGAGAAAAACATTCCTGTTCCCCCTTCTGCTGCTCTGGGTAGAAAATGTCCTTCTCTTCCCCTGTGGTTGAAGGATTTGGTCTAAAATGGCATCTCTGCCCTTGGCCACATCTCCTTCCATCTCTTCACCAGCTTCCTTTTGCTCCTTGCTGGAGGGTTTGAAGGGTTTTTATACCAACACACAGATCCAACAAACATTTTTCACATCATTCTGGACAGAAAAATATGTTTTTTGCTAACTCAGGACCAAAGGGATGGGCTTGGAGGGAAATAAAAGGAACTGTTTCTTCTCCACTTTCTTGTCTTTTACAACACATCCCTCCAAGAAAGGAGTCATGGCTATTTGCAGAGATCCTTGGTGACAGCAGCTATCTCATTCTCCAGCTCCTCTCCATCCCAGGCCTACAAGTTTTTTTTTTAACTGTTTCACTTTGTTTTTTCTCACTTCAAACTTTTGATTTAGAAATTAAAGAAACTTCATACACTTCAAACTTCATTTTCATGCTTTCCTGCACTGAAATATGAGCCAATACTGTGGACTGACTATGAGCCAGCAGTCTGCCAAGGTGGCCAAGAAGGCCAATGGCATCCTGGCTTGTATCAGAACCAGTGTGGCCAGCAGGGCTGGAGAGGTGGAACCAGGATCTTCTCAGTGATGGCCAGTGACAGGACAAGGGGCAACGGGTCCAAGCTGGAGCAGAGGAGGATCCATGTGAACATCAGAAACAACTCTTTCCCTGTGAGGGTGTCAGAGCCCTGGACCAGGCTGCCCAGAGAGGTTGTGGAGTCTCCTTCTCTGGAGACATTCAAGACCAATCTGGACACGTTCCTGTGTGATTTAATTGAGGTGACCCTGCTCTGGCAGGGGGTTGGACTAGATGAAAGGTCCTTCTAACCTCTGACATTCTGTGATTGTGCCCCTGGACTGGGCACTGGTGAGGCTGCCCCTCGAGTGCTGCGTTCAGTTCTGGGCCCCTCACTCCAAGAAGGACATGGAGGTCCTGGAGTGGGTCCAGGGGAGGGCAACCAGGCTGGGGAAGGGTCTGGAGAACAAACCTGCTGAGGAGCAGCTGAGGGAGCTGGGGGGGGTTGGTCTGGAGAAGAGGAGGCTGAGGGGAGACCTTCTCCCTGCCTGGAATGACCTGAGAGGAGGTTGGAGAGAGGTGGGTGATGGTCTCTTGTGCCCAGGGACAGGGGACAGGACAAGGGGAATGGCCTCAAGCTGCACCAGGGCAGGTTCAGATGAGATGTCAGAAGAAATTCTTCCCCCAAAGAGCTGTGGGGGTGTGGGACAGGCTGCCCAGGGAGGGGGTGGAGTCCCCACCCCTGGGTGTATTGACCAGATGGGAGATGAGGTGCTCAGGGAGATGGGTCAGGAGAGGACAAGGACGTTTGGTTGGATGATCTTAAAGGTCTTTTCTAACTTCATCATTCTGTGATTCTATGACTCACTTGACTTTTTCCAAAGCAAGAGAAGCCCCCCCCCTTTTCCAACTCACACACATCCTCCACTTTTCCAACCTCTCCACCCAGATACAATTCTACAGCCCCATGGCTGTGGGGAATCCAGGTGGCAACCTGCTGGTACCCCCATGCTTCTTGTGGACTCCAAAACCAGCGGTGGTCACGTCTTATGTTCATTTTAATCAGGAGCTGTCTGGATGCAACTGAAATTAGGCAGCTCCCATTTTTCCTGGGGGTTTGGTTAGCCCCACTGAGGCTGATTTAGAGACCTCAGGTTGCACACTTCTTCCTTGCTGCCTTCAGGTCAATAAGAACAAGCTACACATGGCACCATTGCAGGTCATTAACACTGGATTGATCTTCCCAGACTTTATGCTTTTTTAATTAAACACTTTTAAAGGTTTATTGAAGTCTCAGAGGATCTGACTTCCTCTCAGAAAGAATCACGTTGTGCTGTACTGAAAAATCTGTAGCTGAGGCAGTTTATGGGCAAACAGGGTTTGCCAGTGGTCTGGGTCAGTGGGACGTGAGGGAATCAGGGCTGTACCCCAGGGATTGCTCCAGCCCACCAACATATGGTAGGGAATGAGCTTTTCAAGCTCCAACCCTGGAGCTCCAAGCCCAAATCTGGCCCAGGACCCCTCTCCTGGCTGGGCTGCCTTCAGCATCACCGCCGCAGTTCGCAGCCGAGCTGTTGTGGAGGTTTTCTTGGCAGGCAGGGAAGGCATGAGACCTGGCAGATAATAAAAGGTGGAACATAATTGATTTTACAAGGAAAACAGAGTTTCCAGAACATCCACTCAACAAAGAGATACAAGGGTAGTAATTGGGAGGAAGGTGCAGTCATGACTCACAGTATTATTAAATCACAAGCAAACACATTCCCAGCACTCAAATGCAGCCCATATGCTCAGCTCCGAAACCAGCTCGTCTGCATTCGTTTCCAAACACCAAAAACACAGGGTTTTATTTACTAGGGACAGCTGCACAAAGCTGCTCAGAAAAGCTCCAGAAAAAAAAGGGAAAATTCAAGCTTTGAATGCACAGATCTGCTGGGGATGGGTGTAAATAGTCGTCCTGGCCTCCAAGGGGAAGTGTGGTCTGGAAACGGCTCTGTCACTGCTGTTATTGGCAGGAGTCAATGTCCCATGTGCTGGCAAAGACACCAGGAATGGGAGCTGGTGCACCAGATACTCTTCCTTTTAGTTACTGAGAGAAACAAGGCCTGGAGACATCATGATTTGCAGGGAGGGAGAGCATCCTCCACAAGACCTGTGAAAGAGCTGAAGAAAACCTGAAGCTCTCAGGCACAGAGACTGTTTTCCATTCCCTTCCTGGCCACAGAAGCACCAGGAAATGAGGGGACTTCACCAGAGTAAAATCTGTCTCCAAAACAGCTCCAGTCATGGTATAAATTGATGTGTGTATCTTGAACACTTGGGTCTCTTATCCCAGGACACAGCAGGACTTGAGAAGGTTTGGCAGGTGGTAATGGGGAGGAGAACAGGCTTGGTACAGCTTCTGGATGAGGAATGATTGAGTAGAGAAAACCAGTTCAAAATTAAAAGATTACACAGAAGAAGATATGTTATCACAGAATCCCAGAATGTCAGGGGTTGGAAGGGAACTCAAAAGATCATCCAGTCCAACCCCCTGCCAGAGCAGGGTCACCTTGATTAAACGACACAGGAACGTGTCCAGATTGGTCTTGAATGTCTCCAGAGAAGGAGACTCCACAACCTCTCTGGGCAGCCTGGCCCAGGGCTCTGGCACCCTCACAGGGAAAGAGTTTCTCCTGACATTCCCCTGCATCCTCCTCTGCTCCAGCTTGAACCCGTTGCCCCTTGTCCTGTCACTGGCCATCCCTGAGAAGAGCCTGGCTCCATCCTCCTNCTTGACCTACTGGCCACCCCCCTTCTAATACCCCCCAGGATACCACTGGCCTTCCTGGCCACAAGGACACATTGGTGGTCACCTCAAACCCCAAATGTCATAGAAAGAGGGAACAGAAAATAATTGTTCAAGTCTGTTTGAAGGGAAAAAAAAAAAAACAGGGCAAATGAGGGAACTACCAGACACCAGACTCGCTGCAGACAAGGCAGTGTTCACACCACACCCTGGTACCCCCCTTGCTGCAGTTTCAACCAGTGATGAAAAAAGACTTGAGAGAAAAAAAATAAATTACAAATTTCAAATATGGAGCAAACAAAATGCCAGACAGTCTCCTGGAAAGCACCCACACCACAAACTGGTGAGGCTGGGAAAGCATTTGGGATCATCATGGCTTGATCTCCAATCCTTCCCAAAGCATTGTGAGGGTGCCAAAGCTGGCTCAGATGTGTTTGGGCTGAGCAGATCAGGCTGTGCTGAGGACATCCCAGCCCCTCACCCCAGCCACCATCCTGGTTCACAGCACCTCCAGACCTTGTGCTGGCTTTTGTTCCCTTACACCATTGAGATTAAAGGGGCAGAGTGTGACATTGAATGAATCATAGAACCACTGAGAGCATTGGATTGGAAGGGACCTTCAAAGCCCATCTAGTCCAACCCCCTGCAGTGAGCAGGGACATTATCACTAGAGCAGGTTGCTCAGAGCCCCATCAAGCCTGACCTTGAATGTCTCCAGGGATGGGGCCTCCACCACCTCTCTGGGCAACCTGGGCCCTCAGAGTGAAGAACTCAGGTCTCATGTAAACCTGCCCTGCTTGAGTTTAAATCCATTGCCCCTCGTCCTGTTTCTCCATGCCCTTACAAACAGTCCTTCCCATCTTTCTTGTAGGTTTCTTCAGGGACTAGAAGGGACTCTGAGGTCTCCCCAAAGCCTTCTCTTCTCCAGGATGAACCAGCCCAACTCTCTCAGTCTATCATAGGAGAGATGCTCCAGATCATCCTTCTGGCCTCCTTTGGACATGCTCCAACAAGTCCATGTCCTCCTTGTGCTGAGGGCTCCAGAGCTGGACACAGTATTCTAGGTGAGGTCTCCCCAGAGCAGAGCAGAGGAGACAATCCCCTCTCACTCTGCTGGCCACACATCTGGTGATGCAGCCCAGGATGCAGTTGACCTTCTGGGCTGCAAGGGCACAGTGATGGCACATGTCCAGCTTTTCATCCACAAATCCCCTCAAGTCTTTTTCCTCAGGGCTCCTCTCCATCATGTCACCCCCAGCTAAAGTTAAAAACACACGGTGGAGTGTGATGGAGCAGCTGCTCCTCAGCGCTGGAGAAAGGGAGAGGATTGTGGGGACCCAGAGGTCTGCACAGCACCCATGGCCAAGCCCAGAACACTGAAGTCTCCAGCGTGCAGAACCCCAAACATATTTGGGGCTCCTGGACGCTGGTTTGAAGGGGATGCTTGAATGGATGCAACATCCCAGGTCTCAGCCCCAAATGCTGCAGCTTCTGCCCAACCCGTGTAAGAGCAGGGCTGGTGTCCCCCCACCACCCAAGGGTGCAAGATCATAGAATCATAGTATGATCAGAGTTGGAAGGGACTCCCAGAGGTCATCTAGTCCAACCCCCTGCAAGAAGCAGGGACACCCCCAACTAGATCAGGTTGCTCAGGGCCTCATCCAACCTGGCCTTGAACGTCTCCAGGGATCCAGGGGCATCCACCACCTCTCTGGACAACCTGTTCCAGCGCTCCAGATGAAGCACACAGAGCTCAGGGGCTGTGGAAGGGGCACACTGGAATGTGACTGTGCAAAATGGTGATTTAGCTCTAAGCTCATTAACTTTTCTCATTGAGCAGAGGCGACAACGGTTATTACCTGCACCAGATCCCAGCAGAAGAGCAATCGTGAAGCTTGAAATAGATAAAATCCCAAGTCATTATATTAGCAAATTATCTGTTTAGGTCTGTTTGCTATTGACAGTATTAAGCCTATTCTCATTAATATTTCACTCTTCAGGGAAATTAAACTTTAATGAAAGTATGGCACTCACAAAGCCAGCCTGGGAGGATTGGAAAGGAAAACAACCAGCGAGGCCACGGCTGTCTGAGTTATCCCTCGCAAATAAGTCATCGAGGAACCGGGGGAGAGACAACCCCAGAGCCAGCTTCTGGGAGGAGGCAGGTTATCTCCAAGTGTTTCCACCCCAGGATGTGTGTGTTTCTCCTCATATTCACATGGAACCTCCTCTGCTCCAGCTTGGACCCGTTGCCCCTTGTTCTGTCACTGGCCATCCCTGAGAAGAGCCTGGATCCATCCTCCTGACACTCACCCTTTCCATATTTATAGACATTAATGAAGTCACCCCTCAGTCTCCTCCAAGCTCCAGAGCCCCAGCTCCCTCAGCCTGTCCTCAGCAGGAAGATGCTCCACTCCCTCCATCATCTTGGTGTCCCTGTGCTGGGCTCTCTCAAGGAGTTCAAGTGACCTCAGATAGGACAATACAGGACAGCACACAGCGGTGGGTCCCCTCAGGGTGATCTCCCACCCTGTCCCGTGTCCCTTTGGGCAGAATTCACTTCAGGACACCTCTCTTTGCCCTTTGCATCCTTCACTTCCCACGTTTCCTACCCAAAACACAGCGAGGGTGGGCAGCAGGCCCCTGTGACAGCCCCCCACCATGTCTGGCAGCACGTGCTGGGATGAAGCAAGTCCAGGAGCTCCAAGCTGCATCTACCTCTGTGTGACAGTGATGTATGGTCCAACACATCATGTATGAAGCCTCATTTGGAGTCTGAATTAATCTTGTGTGGTCCCAGCTGCCTCGGTCCCAGCTTTCCCCATTACCTCCAGAGCCCAGCACTTTGGAAACCCAGTTACTGCTCAGCATTAAAAGAGTATTTTTCTCTGTCTCCACTTGACATTTCATTTTTGCTAAGACAAAGTAACTATTGCTGTAACTTAGGGAGGAGCTGCAGCTGCAAAATGGCAATGCTCTCCTCCAGACTGTGCTTGCTGGTGCTGGGGTTGATGATGAGAGAAAATTAATTAACTTCTTGGAATGCTTCCTGAGCACCCAGCAGCACCAGCAAGCAAAACCCTCTTGCAAAGGGAGCGTGTGGCGAGCCCCGCTCTGCACTGTGCCTCTCCTCCCAGCAGCAGTGACTCCAAGCAGGGTGACCCACTGCCCAGCTCTCCCAGGAGCAGGGGGAGATCCCACCCACCCCCTTTACCATCACACTTTGCAGCTCCCTGGCTGACTCTGACACTGAGCCCTGCTGTGCTAAACCATCATAGAATCACAGAGTCATAGACTGGCTGGAGTTGGAAGGGACTCCCAGAGGTCACCTAGTCCAACCCCCTGCAAGAAGCAGGGACACCCCCAACTAGATCACGTTGCTCAGGGCCTCATCCAACCTGGCCTTGAACGTCTCCAGGGATCCAGGGGCATCCACCACCTCCCTGGGCAACCTGTTCCAGTGCTCCACCACTCTCACAGCAAAGAACTTTTTCCTAATCTCCAATCTAAATCTCCCTCCCTCTATTTTAAACCCTTTATCACCCCTTGTCCTGTCACAACAGGCCCTACTGAACAGCCTCTCCCCATCTTTCTTGTAGGCCCCCTTGAGGTCCTGGCAGAGCGCTAGAAGGTCTCCCCGGAGCCTCCACTTCTCCAGGCTCAAGAGCCCCAACTCTCTCAGCCTGTCCTCGTAGGAAAGGTGCTCCAGCCCCTTTAGCATCTTTGTGGCCTCCTCTGGACCCTCTCCAACTGGTCCATGTCCTTCTCATGTTGGGGGTTCCAGCACTGGACACAGTACTCCAGGTGAGGTCTCCCGAGGGCAGAGTAGAGGGGGAGAATCCCCTCCCTCGCCCTGCTGGCCACGCTCCTCTGGATGCAGCCCAGGATGCGGTTGGCTGCTGGGCCCCAGAGCACATTGTCGGCCATGTTGAGCCTCTCACCCACCAGCACTCCCCAGTCCTTCTCCTCAGGGCTGCTCTGGAGCCACTCTCCACCCAGTCTGGAGTCGTGACTGCTCATGACTGCTCGGACACTGGGTGATGCAAGATGCTGCAGCACCAAGGGATCTCCACCTCAACACCCCATTGCCCCAAGCTGCAGCTCCCCCAAAGCCTGGAAATATTCACAGCCATGGTCTGAAAACCCACGTGCTGCTTCACTTCTCTTCAAGGATTTGGCCCATCCATCAGTGAGGACAACACAGCTCCTGCCCTGGGGCACCACCTGCACCCCTCCATATCCACCCAAGGGCACCTGGGGCAGCTCAACCCTTCAGCTCAGCACCATCACTGTGTGTCTTCATCTAATCCAGGATTTAATCTCCACATCTCTGCTCCCCTGGAGCTGCAGACAGACAGACATGGATATTAGTTCCTCTCTGCCATGCCAGGTCTAGCTATAGGCTCCCTGGCATGGGGACCTGCTCCCAGCACTGGGAACAGAGTCCTCTCTGCCTGGGGGATGCTGAGGTCTTACCCACGAACAACCTGGGCTGATCTCCTGACCACGGGGCTTCTCTGAGGTCCCTGTGGATGGCAGAGGCACACAGAGACCCTGTACCACGTAGGTGTCCCATGGAGCTGGATGGAGACAGCATGGTGGGCAAAGCATGGTCCTACCATCCCCAGGAACCCATCAGGCCCCCAGAAACATCTGCTGAACCCCGGGGTCTTCCTCAAGAAAAAAGCTTTTTTGTCTAAAAACTTTGTAGCAAAGGTCACTTTCTTGGAATCAGACATTTTGCAAGGGCACAAAAACCTCAGCTCAAAGCCTGGGGACATGATGCTGAGCTACAAGGCAGAGCCAGAGGGGAAGATCCCCTAAAGCTGCCAGCCCTGTGGTTACAGCCCATGGCTGGAAAGGAAGGGTCCAAAATCCTCTTCCAGTGATTTTTCTTTTTTATAAGGATCAAGCCTGAAGAGACAGTGCCAGCTGAGTAAGCACTGACATCTCACCAGCACCCAGGGTGAGATTTCACCTTGAGGATGCCAACAAGCTCCACAGCCCTACATTATTTGTCTTCTTTATGACAAAAAAAAAGTCTAAACCAAACACAACCTTGGAAAAAAAAAAATCTCAGATTTTGTCCAATGTGGAGCTGCACATTCTACAAATGGGCAGAAGTTTGGCTTCTCCACCCCCCCGTACTCTTCATCAATTACCAATTACACCACAAAAGCTTCATTTAAAATTTGGGTTCCTTTTAAAACGAGCCAGAGTGCATTTTCTCTTCTCTTCTTTTGATTAGTAAATAAATAACCCAGGCCTGGGAGCTGTTGAGGATGACATTTGGAGTAATCCTGAGTGATTTACCTGTCAAGAGCCCCACGGCTTCTTTGGCTGTACTTGGACTTGGCCATCAGCGGCGTGGAGGGGGCTGTTTGCTTTCTGAAGGCATTTTTAGCTGAGTAAATGGACAGTGGCTGCCTGGCACTGTGCAATTTGAGATCATTAACTGCAGATGTACACACTGCCATCAGGCTGGTAGAGGAGCACAAGGCAGCATCTCGGGTCAATGGAAAATTGGGGGAAAGTTGGCCAAATTACAAGAATTGTGCTAGAGGAAAATTGGGGGGAAAATTCTTCATATTTGCCTGTAATAACAAAGTCTGTGTCTGTACCAGCTACTCTGCAGTTGTCAGGACTTACCTTGGAGGAAACTTGAGGCACTTGCTTCTCACCCTCAATATTTTTCCACCTTGGTCCCACATCCTTTCTTGCAAAAGGATACAGCAAAGCCTGGAGAAGCAAAGATCTCCAAGCAGCAAAGCTGCTTCCCCCTCCACCTTGCTGTTTCCCAGTCACATGGGAATAAGAGCAGAATGATTTGGAGAAACTTAAGTGCTTTTGCTAAATCTGCAAGATCAGAGGTCTTTGTGGTTTTTCCAGACTTCTTTTGGTGCCTGGAAGCTTGCTGCTCTTCACCTCAGGCTTTCCATCCTCTCCCTCTCCTCACTAGCACTTGGAAATGCCGGGACACAAACAGACCATTGGGTGATGTGACAACAGCAGAGGGAGATACGAGAACATGCTGCAAAGTTTCCCAACTCAATCAAACTCCTTGCAAGGAGAAATTGGCTGTTTCTGTGCAATCCTGTTCTGGCAGGTCATCAGTGTTTGAGTAAGGTGCTAAGGGCAGCTTTCTACCCCATCTTACTGGTTAGACTGGGCAAAGATGGAGATAGATTGGCCTGGACTCAAGTCTTTAAAAAACCATAGACACCACCATCGTTAGTCAGGTTCCTAACGCCATCGATCCGACTGTTTAACCCTTAAATATGACCAAAATCTGCTTCCCCATGAACCTGTCACCATACCTGGGCTGGGAATGGAGAAGGTCTGACATGCAGAGTGACACCAGTCCCTTGGTTTTTGGCGAGGGAAGAAGTGCCATCAGCCTCTGCCTTGGCACTCGGCGATGCCTTTCTGTGCCCCAAATTGAGCAGCTTTGGGGGGACTTTTGGCTTTGCTGTTATTCCCCCAGACTGAGACCAAGTGTCTCTTGGGGACAACCTGCTGCCTGGGTGGAGCAGGTAAAATTTTAAGCTTTGTTACATAATGTGATGAGACACGTTCTTGGCAAGTAAAACAAAAGGACCCCCCAAAATGCTGCTGTCTCTGCCTTGAGATCCACCGGTGCGTGCGGGCATCCCTCCCTCTAGTGACTGAACCCTGGCTGTGCACCCCCCTCCTCCGGGCTACATTCTCCTCCCAGAGCTGGAATTAAAGATCTGACATCCCACCCCACGCTCAAGGACTCTCAGCAGCGGGGTGAGCCCCCCGGGAAGAGGGGGGATGCTGCAGTGACATACCACGAGGGCTCGTCTGTGCTTTCACCCCCAGGGTTTTTAACTGTCGTTTTTAAGAGGACAGAGCCCTGCTGCAGAGGACCCCTACATCTGGAACCTCATCTGCCTCTGCAGTGGTTGTTCTTCACTCTCCTTGTCCCCACCATGGCCTTCTGTGTCCTGGGCTGGGTGACCAGAGCCCTTGCTGGTGAAGACTGAGGCAAAACATTCATTGAGTAGCTCCACCTTCTCCACATCCCAGGCAAGAAGGTCTCCTGTTTTGTTCTGGAGGGCATCCACGTTTTCCCTCATCTTTCCTTTATCACTGACATACTTACAGGAACTTTTGTTGTTGTCCTTGATGTCCCTGGGTTATTCTTTATATTTGCAGAATGGCCAGTAGCCAGGACTGTGATGGGACAGGAGCATGTCCTGGCTGGTGGGGTGCTTGAAGAAAAGGGGTTCTGGGCTAAAAGGGTTGGCCCTCAACCCAGAGCATGGTCTCCAGCCCCATCCTCACCTAGAGACCAAAATAGACACCTTCACCACTGATCCTCCACCTGAACAGGTTCAGTTGTGCAGCAGAGTCATCCAGAACAAGGAGCTGCAGCCTTTGCTTGATGTTCAACTCCCCACATCTCCACACCCCTCCTGGAGCCCAAGCAGAGAATCACAATTACAGAATCACAATCCCAGAATGTCAGGAGTTGGAAGGGACCTCAAAAGTCTATCTAGTCCAACCCCCTGCCTGAGCAGGGTCACCTTGATTAAATCACACAGGAATGTGTCCAGATTGGTCTTGAATGTCTCCAGAGAAGGAGACTCCACAACCTCTCTGGGCAGTCTGGCCCAGGGCTCTTTCTCCCTCACAGGGAAAAAGTTCCTCCTTATATTAAGATGGAACTTTCTGTGTTCCAGCTTGGACCCGTTGCCCCTTGTCCTGTCACTGGCCATCACTGAGCTGGAGATGGGATTCTTACTGCAGCCCTGGACACCTGCAGCCAGGCTGCTCCATCTGAGCTACAAGCCTGCAAGGAAGGGGACAAGGAGGAAAGCGCTGATGCAGCCATCCTCAGTGGCACAAAACTTGCTGCCATCGTGCACTGACCTTTAAGAGTTGCCAGCCTGGCCTTGGCAAAGCTCTGCCTTTGTAATTCATCAGACACAAGCCCAGCTGCAGGCCCAAGATTCCTCTGGCAGCAATAAAACCAAACTGGTTTAACACATTACCCACCCCCACCACCACAGGCATCCATCCTGGAGGCTCCCAGTGCAGTGCAGAGACACTTGGACACTTCCACAGGGCTCAGGGAAAATATTGGACTGAATGTGATAGATGCCTTATTATAAATTGAGTGCCTGGCAGAGCCCCTCAGAAGCTCAGGAAAACTCCAGGGATGGTATGAAGTAAAATGGGACTTTTGGGGGAGGATTTATGGATGGGCAGAGGGTAAAGTCAAGAATTAAATCTGGTTTCTTGTTTCAGGCTGTGGGCTAATACTGCAGGTCACTGATGAGTCAGGGGAAAGAGGAATGATTGCAGCATGAGAAGTGTGAGGATGGGGCACACACACACCCTCCTTGTTTGCTGTGAGAGAGATTTGGTGCTGGAGACATCATCATGTTAAATCTTTTAAGCAGTTTAGCTCTTCCCCTCCTGTCTTGCAGGAAGAGGCTCCAAGCCCTGCAGCAAAGCAAAGCTGAATGGCAAAGCTCTTGGGGTAGCTCAGGAGCTCAGTCCCCAGAGCAGATCACTGTCCAAAAAGCACATCATTCCAACAGACATCAGTGATGCTGTTTGTGCACACAAGACTAGAAGGGTTTGGGGGTGATCTACAAAAATTCTGGGCAATGGGGAGACTTATCAGGAGGTCTCTGGGGCTGGTCACCTGGGTTAAAGCACCCAAGAGCTTTGTTTCCCTGTGTGGCAAAGCTTGGGATCATTCTAGTCCTTCTGGGAAATCCCTTGTGAAGTGTTTCACAACTCAGATTTCTCAAAAAACTCTGAAGTCACATGCTGGAAACTGTCCCTAGGAAAAAAATCCAACGTGATTTGAGCCAGGGACATGTGTCACACACAGAGGTTTCTGCTCCCCATGGGAGGTATTGATTTTTGCTGTAAGAGATAGAGCCACAGAGCTCTGTGCAGGAAATGTTGACAGCAGGTCTTGTGCAAGCAGAAGTCATTCTACAGGTCAGACAAGGGGGGTGGATGGCAATGGTACCATGGGAGGTGCAGCATGGGCAGAGGAACAGCTCAGCCATAGCATCAGCTGTCTGGAGAACCTGCTCCTTGACTCCAGGGCAGAGCTCCACAACTGCTTGTTTTACTACCTGAAACTTTAAAATAACAACAACCCTCTGAGGTTCATGAAAAAAAGAAGAGATAAGAGAAGCTGGA
>VXBZ01011127.1:20022-33073 GCA_013399135.1 Heliornis fulica | reverse complement strand
TTAGTCAGCCCCTCGGGGGGTGTCAGTCCGTGGCCCGGCTTCAGCTCCCGCTGCGGTCGTGTGCCCACCACATTCGGTTGGGGTCCCTCGCAGCGGGGTTGGGGGGGGGGGAATTGGGGGGTAGCACCTCGGAGCGCGGCCCCTCCGCCTCGGAGCGATGCTCGGTGCCCTCGGTCACCGCTGAGACCCAGCCCCGGGACCGGGAGGAAGCGTGAGCTTCGTGTCCGGCTCCGCAGCCATTTCGCACCGAGCCGCCTCGAAACCTGCCCGCCTGGCAGAGGTGACCGTTGGGCGGTCGTCGGCGAGACGGAGCTGGGGAGGTGGTGGAGCGATGGGTGAGAAGAGCTGACGTTGGGGTGAAAGTAGGTCTGAAGAGCGAGCAGCCCTGGCAAAGTTAGAGAAATCCTTCTCCAGCCTCCACCGTCTCCTCTGAAAACCAGAGAGAGGAGTTTCCACCTCCCGCCGGCACCCCCAGCCCGTCGGTTGGCCCTTGCCGCGCCGGGAGGGGGGTTGTTTTGGTGGTTGAGTTTGTGGTGTGGAGCTCAGGCTTGAAATGGAGGAGCCCGGTTGTGCAACGCGTTCTCATCCGCCGCCCGATCGCCTCCTCCAGAGCTGCCGCCTCATTTGCATGAATTAAAACTTGAGAAATAAACTGGAGCCAAGGGAATTTCCAGCTTGTAAACTTCGTCAATACAAGATGAGGAAACAACTTTCCCCACCCCCGCCCTCCGTAGCCTTAAAAACACCGAGAAGCCCCAGCGTGGAAAACAGATGGCGCGGCCAAGGCCGCTCTGAGCACGGCTCGACGGTAACGACACGGAGGCGTTTTGGACCCGGTCGTTTGCCCTGACCTTCCGTGTGGCAGGTTGCAAAATCCAACCGGGAAACCGGAGCCTGGTGGGAGCAGCCAGGAGCTGCTCACCGCTGCGGTAAACAGATTAACATAGGTCTTGTTTCCACCACCACCCCCCCACCTCCCTGATGCTGACTGTAATGGCAGCAGGTGTTGGGAGCACACAGGGTGATGTACCGTCACCGTGGTATCTGGCAACCGGGGCAGGGGGTGGTTGGGCCAGTGGAGCATCAGCTTGGTGGTGGTGGTGGTGAGCACCGTGCCTCGTGTGTGGCTGCAGGTTGCATCTGGCTGGCAGGGCTGTCCACACGTGGGGTGTGATCCAGAGGGTCTGCCCTTTGTTTTGCTGCTCCCAGGCTGGGGAAAACAGCCCCTCCCCGCTGAGCGGCCACCCCTGCCGTACCCGGAGGACTTCTCTACTTCGTTATGGCCTGGTTTAATGAAGAGCTTCATTATGTGGGCACTAGGAGACAGGGCGGCCCACAGCCATGCCAGTGAGTGCTTAGGGCCCCTTTAATCACCGGATTATTAAACATATGCTCGTCCTTTTGACATCCTTGCGTGCCTGCTGGTTATTTACTGGCAGCTCAAGCAGGGAGTTGAAGGGGACAAATCCCTCGGGGAGATTCTTTCGGGACCGATCCTTATGGGAGCTGTTGTTTCCAGAACAGCCAGACACTGGTACCATGCCCAGAGCAGGAAGGAGAGGAGGTTTTCCAGGAGGAGGAGGATGATCAGCTGAGCTCTCTCGGGCTGCTTGGTGGTGTGTCCATGAGCAGAGTCACCGTCATGGTCCTGGCACTGGTGGCAGCACAGTTGCTGAGCCAGCCCCCAGCATCTAGGTTGTGCCAGATGGTATGAATTCAGGAAAAAGAGAAAAATAAGCTTTTTTTTGTGTTTATTCAGGTGGTAGTGTCAGGCTTAGGAGAGGTTTTACCCAAGTTATGGGCTTGACACCATGGCAGGGAATGGCCTGGGCTCCCTGTGGTGGAGACAGGAATGTGCAAAGAGATGCTCCGGCCTTGGAGTTACCCCGTGCAGAAGAGAGGTGGCAGAGAGCAGCGTTCATCAGGTGCCCTGCTAAAAGGGTTTAATTGGCACTTACTGGTGAGAAAGAGCCTGGTTTCCATGGGATGGCAGGACTGCTGCCATCCAAGCAGCTGCCACTCGGTGATGGTGTCCGTGAAGGGAAGCTGAGCCGTGCTCTGGAGAGAAATTTGTGCAGGCAGCTGGGATGGAGGAGCTGGTACAGAGCCAGGTGAAAGATGGTGTGGCCTGGATGTGTTGGAGAGGGCAGCACGAGAGAAATCCACCCTGATCCTCATGGGAGCAGAGGAAACATGGTGTTCCTGCTCGTGAGGTTGGTTTGAGGGGGACTGGAGAGATGGCCATGGCTGGAGCTGCTTCGTGCTCCACACAAAACTGGGGCTGCTTGGGCTGGGTGACCCCACCCTTCCCACGGGAGATGGTTTCCAAGGCAGGTTTCATCACAGACTGAGCCTCGGGTTAAATTAAGTGATGATACAAAGCAGATGAGCGCTGTCCTCTCGGAATGGGAGGGAGGAGAGCAACAGTGGAGGGCACAGCACCCTTGCTATCTCCGAGGACACTTGGCAGTGAGGTTGTGCTGGGTGGAAAACGTTTCCAGAACTTGTTGAAGGCCTTCACTCTCCTCTTCCTCCACAAGAACTTCTCAGGAGCTCTCAGAGCTGGTCTGTGGGCAGTCAAGCTCTGCAGCAGCCCTGGATACAGTGCTTTATGCCAGGACCTCCTCTCTGCCCATGGGTGCCTCCACGCCACAGTTAGAGCCTGCTGGAGTTTCTCTTTCAAGCAGGAACCCAACACCTTTGTTCTTTGTTCCTGCTGTTATGATTTGAATCCCCGTGACCTTTCCTTTCTCTGACCTGTCACATCTGTGACTCCAGCTGTGATGCTGCAGACACACAGGTTTGTCTGGACACAAACATCTCAAACAGTGCTTGAAACACTGCCAGCACGTGTCTTAAATCTTCTCAGTGTCTTTGCCTGTTGCTTTGCCCTTCTCCTTTTAATTTACTACTCTATCATCTGTGGTTTTTAGCTGGGAAGTGATCTGAGTCCTGGAGCTCCTCTCGTATCAAAGCACAGCAGGTCTTCCAAGCGTGACGGGCTGCACCGGGGCAGTTTGGGGGCTTGTTGGGAGCAAGGTGCAGCTCCAGAGCTTGCAGCATGCAACTGCATCTCAGTAACAGCCCAACCTTCCTGGTGAAGGTCTGTGCCAGGCTCTCCCTGGCACCTTCCCAGGAGTGATTTTGCTCCCAGATAAGAACAAAGAGGGGGTAAAGCTCCCTTTGCAGTATCCTGGTGGGCTTCAGTTAGTCCTGATCCACGTGAAGCCCTGGGCTGAGTGTTGGCTTTAGGCAGCTGAGCTCTCCTTGAGACCAGCCTGATGTGGAGCTCAAACCCCATTGGAACAGGTTTTGCTTTTACATCTGCCCTGATGGGCACGTGGGGAGGAACATGCAGGAAGAGCCGTTGTCACCTGGCATCCGTCCAGAGCTCCCGAAGCCCCGGGCGAGGATGCATGTGGGCTCTCGCTCCCTGTTAGCGTGTGCAGAGCTGGATCATGCCTTTCTGGATGGAGCAAAACAGGACATGCTTCAGGAAGAGCCTTCCCCCCTCGTCAGGAGCAGTTCTGAAGGAAGATGAAGAGGCTCTCGAGCCGTTTCTGAAATGGTTTTCTTCAAACTTGCTCGGGCATCTCGCAGCTCCATCCTGCGGTTTATTGCTCCCCTTTTTTTTTTTCTCCTTTCTGCTACCAGCTTTCAGTTTCTGGCCTGCCCTTCCTCAAGAAGGGGCTTTGGCAGGCAGGGAGGCTCCTGTCATGCCAGGGAACATCCATTGGGAAACCTTCCAGCCTCCCATCACATTCAGCTGAAGCTGACTCTCAGCAGAGCTCCCCAAACGCCAGAGGTCCATGCACTGACCTGGGATGAACCCCTAAACCACAGCCAGCCCTGTTCGTTCTTTTGCCTTTGGCAGGGAACAGAAACAAGCTGTTTTCTGTCCCATTTCCAAACTGCTTCGCTCACTCTCTGCAGGGAAGTCTGGATGAGATCCAGCTTGTTCTTCAGAGCTGAGCTTGCAAGGTTTTGCCCTTTGTCCGCCCCAGGGCAGGGGCAGTGGGCAGGGAGGGGAGGAACAAGGCAGTACCAAGAGGGGATGGGGCAGCAGAGCAGAGTGGGCATGGATCTCCTTGGTTTGAGCTGGTCTAATAAAATTGGTTGAATTTAAGCCCCCTTGCAGCCTCTTAATCTCCAGGGCTTCCAAAGGGGGCTGGCTGCGATGCAGGGATGCAGGCACTGGCTGAACCCAGGCAGAGGCTGTCCCTGCTTTGCAAGTGGAGAAGCCTCTTGGCAGTTTGCAAGTCTCAGTGGTAAACTGGGGAGGTAAAAAGTCATGTGGAGGATTCTGCCTTCCCTTTCCTTGTGCATCTAAGTGATCACAGAATCAGAGAATCATCAAATCCCTTGGGTTGGAAGAAATCTTTAGGCTCATCAAGTCCAACCCCAGCCTGACCCTGATCAGGCCACCTCTAGCCCAAGTCCTTCAGCACCTCATCTCTTGGCCTTCCCAATCCCTCCAGGGATGGAGACTCCACCACTGCCCTGGGCAGCCTGTCCCAACGCCTGACAACCCTTTCAGGGGGTAAATTCTTCTGGTGTCCAACCTCAATCTCCCCTGGGGCAGTTTGGGACCATTTCCTCTGTCCTGGCACTTGTTACCTGAGAGACCAACCCCACCTCTCTGCACTCTCCTTGCAGAGAGCCAGAAGGTCTCCCCTCAGCCTCTTTTTCTCCAGACTCAAAAGTCAAATAAAATACAAGTCTCTGGAGCTCACTCCCTCCAGCAGCTTAGCTGTGGCTGATGGTTCTCAGATGTTTGTGGAGGTGATGTGCCTCCTCTTCCTGCAGCCAGGCAGCCTCTGGCCCTCCAGAGACTGGATGGAGATGCAGGAGGCCCAGCACAACGTGTGTTCACTCACATGGAGCTGCCAAAAACCCTCAGCCAGCTCAGCCTGCCTCCAAATCTCTCACTTCAGGGATGGATCAGAAATGTGACCCACAGAGTGGCAGAGGGTGGTAGGAGAGCCCTCAGGGCCTGGTGCTGGTGGGAGCTACCCCGGTGCCAGTCATCACAATGTCACCTCTTCGTCCCAGCAAGCTGCTGGATGCATTCCCTTGTCCATGTGCTTTGGGAAGGAGTTGTGTTGGTGAATGTTGTCAAATAGGGAAAATGTCTGACCTCCCATCTGTGGACACACGGTCATGTGGGCTTGAGAAACACCCAGTGACAAGGTCTTCCTCAAAACCCGTCCTATCATCTCCATGGCTGCAGGTGACAACATGCAGCCTGGGCACTGCAGCACTTCTCTTGGGGCTCCTGAATTTCTGACAGAAAGGTTCACAGCCTCTTCTAACTGCATACCTGTTCTCCAGGAGCCCTCACAGGTGGGTCAGGGTGGGCATGGGAGCGTGGTCCTCCTGTAAGCGCGCTGCCCTGGCAAACAGCATTTTGCCCTGGCCTGTGGCTTTTCATTCTGCTGAGGGTGTGGAGCTCGGTGCTGCCTCTCCTGGCCCTTCCTGCAGAGGATTTCTAGATAAAACCAGAGAAACTGGGTTCTTGCCTTGTGATTTTTGGCACGAGAGGAGGTGCCGCTGGCTGCCGCTGACTCTCGGCCTTGTCACGAGGAGTTGTGGAAATGTGGCGGATCAGAAGGAGAGAAACTCCAGGGGGCTGCTCCGAGGAAGATCCAGGCTCCTGCCTTGGTTAGGGATGAGCCCAGGCTCTGGTGCTGCCCCAAGGGAAGGTTGAGCAAGGGTGGGGACAACATTTGGCTGTGTCACGGGCTCAGCTCACGCTTTGTGTGTGTGTGTTTCGAACTTCCACGTGTGGCACTGAGCCCGTGGCCTGTTGGTGCTTGGCTGCAACGTGCTTCCCGATGCAGCAGTTGGTGTATTTTCTGCATCTCCTGCTTGCAGAGATACCCATGGCCTCAGGCTTTGGAGCCAGAGCCACTTGAGCTCTCTGTTTGGTGTTTTCTAGCCCTTCAGGGAGGAGGTGAGTGGGATTTGTCTCCAGCTGCCACCAAACCAACATCCCTGCTGCAGCTCGGAGCCTGCCCATGAAAGCTGCAGAGGACAGGCTGCAGCAGTGGACGTGTGTTCCCGACCCTCCCACATCCAGGGTTTGTGCTGGAATTAATGCAGATGAGCTTGTCTGCTTACTACATTGCCTTGCTGGGCTCCCTTGGGATAACGAGGTGGCTTCGTTAGCTCTCTTCAGCAGGGCTGTGTGCCCCTGGCAGGGTGGTGGGAGGGGAGCTGTGGGGGCTGTCCTGGCACGTTGAGGAGCCTGCGGCGGGGGAGAAATGTTGCTCTGCTGGCTTGGTGGCTCTCCCAGCCTTCCGTCTTGGCAGCGGAGAGCTCGAGGATCAAAGGCTCCTGGGAGGCTCTTGGCTCAGACCACCACTGAAGGAGGCTGGAGCACGTAGGGATGGCTGGTGGGTGCTGTGACAGATGGTTGGGGGTCCTGGGGGGGTGTGTGGGGTGTAGACCTGGTGGCACCTGTGAGCTGGCAGTGCGGATGTGGTGGTCAGGACCGGTTTGGTGTCACGCCGTGGCTCGGGCGTGTCGGTTGTGCCCAGTGGGAGCTGATGTGCTGGCAGCAGTGAGCTGCCTTGGCCCAAGAGCTCGGCTTCCTTCCTCTCTGCCGGCCCTGTGACCGGTGTGATGAGGAATGGGGTCGTCCCACTGCCCTCCTGGGCGTCTGCATCCTCCAGCACTGCTGCTTTCCGGAGAGGAACCCACAGCACAACCCACCCCGCAGCCCCCGCTCCCCCAGGGCCGTGGCTCCGCAGGCAGTGACCCCCCGTGACGCTCCAGGTCTGATGGCTCTTGCTGGGTGGTGGTGGTGGTGGCTCAGGGCTCTGTGCTGGCTGGCAGGCCAGGCTTCCCCTGCAGTCAGGTGGCTTCTGCTTCTCCTGGTTCGACTTTGCCATTGCTCTTCCTACACCAGGAGTGGCTGCAGCTCCTGGTGTCCTCACCCCCTCCCTGCCCTGTCCCTTGCCCACGCCTCAGAGCAGGATGTGGCCACAGAAATCTCTCCCAGGGAAGAAGCAAGAGGGCAGATGGTATCTGCTGGCCCCAGCAATGGTCGTGCCCCCGGCCAAGCGATGTTTAACACACTCTCCTCCTCTCTCCTCTTCCCCCTAGCGCCCTGGGATGCCACCTGGCAGCAGGATGCCCATGGCAGGGCTGCAGGTGGGGCCACCAGGAGCCCCCCCTTACGGAGCAGCCTCCCCGATGAGACCCGGCCTGCCGCAGTCGATGATGGATCCCTTCAGGAAGCGCCTGCTGACCCCCCAGGCGCAGCCACCACTGGCAACCCAGAGGAGAGGGTAAGGGCTCGATGGACACCCACAGTAGATGGGGAAGGTTTGACTCCCAAGGTCCTGGTTGTGCTTTGCCACAGGCAACTGCAGCTCCCTGTCCCACTGCAGAGGGGTGAGCAGTGGGGTAGGGGCCTGCTGACCCCTGAGCTGTCATTGCTGGTAGTGGATATCCTGGCAGGGCTCGGGACTGGGATGTTTTGTGGGGCTGGTGGGTATGGGGGTCACTCAGCTGGCAGCTTCCCCATGCTCTGACCTCCATGCCAGTGACCGAAACACCGCGCTGTGTGTGTTTGTGCGTGTCAGATGCCCCATCACTGGCTCCTCGGAGTCTTTCCCCTTCTCACAGGGGTCCATGCTGGCTCTGGCAGGCACAGACATGGGTGGAAGTGGGGCACAGGGGTGGCAGAGACACTTCCAGAGCTGCACTGTTGGTTGGGTTTGTCCCAGGGCTCTGCCAGGGGCTCCTCAATTGTTTACACGGATCATAATCCCTTTGCTCAGTTTCCACCATCGCTTCTTGTTTTCTGGAGGCTGTTTCTCAGGGCAGGGTCCCTTGGTCTTCTCGAATACTCAGCTCTGGATGTGTGGCAGGGCTGGTGGCTGACAGCTCAGCTGGCTCCATGACCCCTCTGCAGGGAACTGTGCCCCAGAGCAAGCTGGGGATTAAGGACAAGGGGCAGCTCTCCGCTGAACAAGGACGTCAGCAGCCAGATGAGGCCACAGCTCCGTGCCCAGGGACTGGCTGTGTGGGATCAGCCCCCCTGCTTGGCTGGTCAAGCACCCTCCTTCCCAGGCAGCTACGGATCAAAGGATCAGGAGCTCCCAGCTGGTCATGGGGTGATCAGACCCTGCAGGGCGGGAGGTGTTTACTGGGAGCACTGGTTTAGCTCCAGGCCGCTGAACCCTACGCTCGCTCACCCGCTGTGGGACGGAAGGAAAAGCTAAAAGCTGTGGGGTGAGGTGACAGCTTATTGGGACAGCAAAGGGAGGATGGAGAATGTACAAAGCAGGTGATACACAGCACGATCTGCTCACCCTGGAGCTGCTCCTCTCAGCTGCCCCTCCTGCCCAGCCTCCTTTCCATACAGAGCATCCCACCCTACGGTGTGGGATATCCCTTTGGGCAGGTCGGGGCAGCGTCCTGGCTGCATCCCCAGACGGCTCCTGGTGAGAATCCACCCTGTCTCAGCAGGACAACACAGCAAGAGGAGTTCAGTCATGTCCTGATCCCCCCCAGCCCTCCTGCCGTGTCCTCTTGCACGAGCAGCCGTGGCAGCCAGCGCACCGTGGACACCTCGTGACGGCAGCACGAGTGGCAGCCCTGCTGAGGGAAGGGACTTCTTCCCTTGCTGGACTCTGCCCTGTCCCTTGCAGGTGCAGTGGAGTGGGAGGAGAGTTTCCATCTGTTTCCAGGCACTGAGTGTGAATTTAGTGGGGTGTCAGGGTGGGCTCAGGCTGACATGGCACTTCCAGGGTGGGGGATGGCAGGAGACTCAGGGAACTACACGCTTGGAGAGAGCTGTGCTGGCTCGGAGCAAAGCCACAGCCCTTCTGTGGCTCTAGAGGCCACTGTGTTTCCTCCACCCATGATGATTTTGGCCCTGCTGTGGCAAGGTTGGTTTGTTTTAAGCTGCTTTTAAGTGAATGCCTGGAACTGATCTTTGGTTTGTAGCACAGGGAGAATATGATGCCTGTTTCCAGAGAGGAAGCTCAGGATCACTGTCCTGCAGCTGCAGCCTTGCACCACCTTCTCCTTGCTCCTGCCCTGCAGCACCTGCAGCAAGCAGCAGAGGGGAAGGGCTGAATTTCCTTCCCTGGGGATAGCCTCTAGATAACCAACTCCTTTCCCCTTGGATTCATCTTTGCTTGCCCACAGGGATATAATCTCTTACTCGTTTTCTTTCCAGCACCAATCCAAGGACTTTAGGTGCTCTTCCAGGCTTTCTTTGCTCCCCAAGGTGTCCTGCAAGAGCTGCCATGTACTGTTATTTATTTTCTGCCTGGTTTTGTGCTTTTTACAGGGTGAAAAGGAGGAAGATGGCTGACAAGGTCCTGCCACAGAGGGTGAGTGTGTGGGGAAGGAACTGAGCTGCTGAAGGGGGTTGCACAAATGGAAAAGTAAGACTTTGAACAAGCAAGGAGCAGCAATGGCTTGGACTGGAGACCCCAGGAAGACCCTGAGCTTTTCCAGGGGTCCTCTTTGATGCTCCTGTGGCTCAAGGCATGGTGAAAGGCACCGAACCATGGTCTGCAGTACAACCCTGATCTGGGCAAAGCTTTGCAGGGCTGTAATCATGCTCTGAAAGGAGAAAGTGGTGCTCCCGTCACTGGGTGATGCCTTTTTCATCCCAGCACCAGTGGTGGTGCTGGTGTGGGGTGACATCCCCATCCCAGCACGAGGGACTGATGGTTTCTGTCTGACAGATCCGGGAGCTGGTCCCAGAATCCCAGGCCTACATGGACCTTCTGGCCTTCGAGCGCAAGCTGGACCAAACCATCGCTCGGAAGAGGATGGAGATTCAGGAGGCCATTAAGAAACCACTGACGGTGCGTGGCAGCCCTGGGAGAGCAGCTGGAGGGGGTGTGCTGCTGGGGGTGCTTCCAGCCACCTTCTCACCCCAAGCATCCCTCTCCCTGTCCTCCTATTCCACAGCAAAAGCGGAAACTGAGGATTTACATCTCCAACACTTTCACCCCAGCCAAGGAAGAAGGAGAAGGTGGCGAGCGCGTGGCCTCCTGGGAGCTACGTGTGGAGGGCAAACTGCTGGAGGACGTAAGGATCGAGCTGAACTGGTGCTGGGAGGGAGGTGGTGCTGGTTTCCTGGTGCTGGGCCAGGGGGAGGCAGCAGTTGGGGTGTCAGGCCAAGCCTCTCCTGTTGTCTTGCAGCCAAGCAAGCAGAAGAGGAAGTTCTCCTCCTTTTTCAAGAGCCTCGTCATCGAGCTGGACAAAGAGCTGTACGGGCCAGACAACCATCTGGTGGAGGTGAGACAGGGGCTCCTGGCCGTGCCGTGGGGCAGGCAGGGAGGGGAGAGCCGTTATCCCAGTGGATAATGGGAACGTGGTCCTGTCACTCACCCTGGCAGCTGTCCCACTGCAGGAGGGGGTTGAGCAAGGTGCCAGGGAGCGTTCCCGAGCCCTCCTGAGGGACTGGGCTGCTGTGATTTCCAGGCTCAAGTTCATGGCCCTGAGTTCCTCTCTGGTGCTGGCTGGTGGCCGGAGTGAAGGCTCCCAGCTCTTAACTCCCTCGTGCCCACAGATACACAGCTGGAGCCCAGAGGTTTGGGCTGCAGCGAGGACGTGGTACTGGGAGGTGGTGGTGCCACAGAAAGGCTCAGCTGTACATCCCAGCACCAGTCAGGAAGAGTGGTCTGCCCTGGTGCCTCCCAGCAGGCTGCCTGCTGCTGTTGGGGAGGTCAGGCACTGCCTGGGAGGGGGAATCAGACTTTTTTGGGGTGCTCCTGCCTGGAGCAGGCTCCCCCTGCACCGAGCTCATGCTCTGTTCCCTGAGAAACGCTTGTGTGTGGCTGTGCCCATGGGGGTGAATCCCTTTCAGGGAGGGGTTTGTGAGGGCAGTTCTGATGCCCAGTCTCTGCACTGGCCAAGGCAGGATTGGTCCAAGGAGCTGCTTGAGCTCTGGACATCGAGTGCTCAGGGCTGCAACTGCTGCAGCCCATCCAAATTCCCTCTGGGCTGGAGCACAAGCTGTAGCTGTTGGTCCAGATGGGCTCTCTCAGCTCAAGCCCGTGAGGATCAGACTCCCAGGAGCTGCTGGGGGGGTTGCCAGCTGTCTGCACACCCAGCCCGTGGTTTGTCACGGTCCTGAGGTTGACGTGTGTCCCCGTGGTCTCTCGCAGTGGCACCGTCTGCCCACCACCCAGGAGACAGATGGCTTCCAAGTGAAGCGTCCCGGTGACGTCAATGTGAAATGCACCCTGCTGCTCATGCTGGACCATCAGGTAGGGGCTGCTGCCCTTCCCCCAGCACGACTTGGGTGCATGGGGGAGTCCCAGGGGTGGTGGGGGGGGTGAGAATGGGCCTGGGCTGGGTGCTGTTGGGTGGCTCTGGGGATGGAAAGGAGCGGAGAGCTCCAGGCACCCCATGAGGGCTGAGCGTGGCTGCGTGCCCACAACTAACAGCCACCCCCCCACCCACACGTCACCCCTCCTGTCCCACAGCCACCACAGTACAAACTGGACCCACGCCTGGCTCGCCTGCTGGGGGTGCACACCCAGACCCGTGCCAGCATCATGCAGGCCCTCTGGCTCTACATCAAGCACAACAAGCTGCAGGACAGTCACGAGAAGGAGTACATCAACTGCAACCGCTACTTCCGCCAGGTCAGCCCTCACCCTGCGGCACCAGCACCCTTGGCTGGCAGGACCCACCCTTCCCATCCCCAGTAAGGCTGGAAAAGTCTTTCCCAGCTTGAGGCAGGTACTCCAGCCTGCCCAGGGGCGGTTTATGCCCCATCCCCAGGCTCTAGCTTGGTATGTGTCTGGGCAAGACCCCTCCTCCTGCCTGGCTCAGCCTCTGCCAGGGACAGCAACCGCTCTGCTTTGCCCCTCCAGATCTTCAACTGCATCCGTATGCGGTTCTCAGAGATCCCCATGAAGCTGGCGGGGCTCCTCCAGCACCCTGATCCCATCATCATCAACCACACCATCAGGTAAGGGTGGAGGGGGGTGCTGGGAAGTGCTCCCCAGGCTGGTGGGTAGACGGGGTGCAGGAGGGGAGGAATGGGGGTCCCACACTTTCCAGCCCTGAGCAGCAGCGAGCACGAGTCGCTTGGGGGAAGAATCAGCCAACAGGAGTTGGGGGCTTCTCAGGGCTGCCCCTGGGTACTGGTGCTGTTGTCAGGGTGGAGGCTGAGGACCCTGTTTCCTTCCAGTGTGGACCCCAATGACCAGAAGAAGACAGCCTGCTATGACATCGATGTGGAGGTGGATGATCCCCTGAAAGCTCAGATGAGCAACTTCCTGGCCTCCACCACCAATCAGCAGGAGATCGCCTCCCTGGATGCCAAGGTGGGGACACAACCAGGGTGGGGACACAACCAGGGTGGGGACACAGCCTGGGTGGCACTGCCAGGCTGCACCAGAGCTGGGGGGGAGTGAGCTCAGTGTTCTCTTCAGGGAGGGGGACACCCACAGACACAGAGCTGCCTCTCACCCCTTGTCATCACCCCAGATTCACGAGACCATCGAATCCATCAACCAGCTGAAGACGCAGCGCGATTTCATGCTGAGCTTCAGCAACAACCCCCAGGATTTCATCCAGGAATGGATCAAATCCCAGAGGAGGGACCTCAAGGTAAAACCCTGGGGCTGGGCAAGGGCTGAAGAGGGCTGAAGGATGTGGCCCTGGTGCTTATCCCATGTTGTCCCCAGATCATAACAGACGTGATCGGGACCCCCGAGGAGGAGCGACGAGCCGAGTTCTACCAGCAGCCCTGGGCGCAGGAGGCTGTGGGTAGACACATCTTCGCCAAGGTGGGGGCTCTCTGCTGTATCAGGGGGGGCAGCTCTCTGGGGTGCTGCATAGGGTGGGGATGGGAGAGGTGTCTCTGGGGTGCTGCAGCAGGTGGGAAGGGCAGTGAGGGTCTTGGGGGGCTCCCTGCCTGAACACCACCGTCTCCCCCAGGTCCAGCAGCGTCGGCAAGAACTGGAACAAGTGCTCGGGATCCGCCTGACCTAAGCGAGGGGCTGGGGGGCTCGGGAGCCCCTCTCCTCTCTGCTACCCGAGCCTTACGGTACTTTACTGGAAT
>VXBZ01011126.1:43390-98222 GCA_013399135.1 Heliornis fulica | reverse complement strand
TCTGATTCTGGCTCACCATGACAAACTTATAAACTGAGAGGTTTTCAATATGGCATGTAGACTCTGGGTTTCTTGTACTGCTTTGTAGACAAGTCCATATATCTCAAAAGGACTAGAATCTTTAGGTGCTGAGGGTTCGTATTTTCTATATACCTGATTTGTTCACCTGATATATCCCTTTGTTCCTACATTTGTTTCCTGCATCACCCTCTTTCTGTTTGATGTATATAACCTGTAATTGTATTCATTTAGCTTCAAAAATTATCTACATGCTATCTGCAGATCTTTCTTTCTCCTACTGAAACAAAAGTGAGCCATCTTTATAGCATGTGCATGCGTGACACCATAGAAATTTTTTAGAGATTCATGGGATACAAAATAGAAAGGTAGAAATATTCTCTTCACAAAGGTATGATTCTTCTTTATCACTGCCTTTGTTTCCTTACAAGTATCCCAAGAATGCTTCCATTCTTATACCTTTTATTTTCTAAACATTTTAATTTACTTCTATTCTTCTTTCTTTCAGGATCTTCTGAGGAAAATGTTTTTAATGTTGTATTTACTGAATTTATATATCTTCCTACCTTTATCCCACTTAAGTTCTCCCAGTAAATCCATGCCTAGCTTATGTTGTTAACATCTGGGTCTACAGCATTTCCAGCATGCACTCTGGACCATGAATAATGGCCTAAGTTCTGATGTCCAGTCTATTTTAATTATCGTCCTCTATCTTTGTTACTGTTTACCGAGCTACAGGAAATGTCTCCTTTATTTTAATAATTAAGATTTTATAGCTGTCTACCAGCTCTTCAGGTCTACTAGGTCAAGTCCCTCACTTTTTTGGTCAATCATTAAATCCCCAAATGTATCCTTTTCCTGCAAGGATAAATCCTGAAGGGTTTTTATTGAATTGTTCAATGTCAAAATAAGTTATGTCATATTGACTTTAACAGTACATGGAGTGACACATCATTCCATAACCTGGTATAACCCTTGGATTTGAATGAAGGATTTACATACTCTTGCTTCTTTATTACTAAACTAGTGAGGACATTTTCAAAAGAAAAGGCCTATGAAAAATGATGTGCACTTTCACAATAACATTTGTTGTCAGGCTGGTATTACAAATTCCATTATTCTGCAATTCTCAAAAGGTAGTCAGAAGTTGAAACCAATTTGTTCAACATATCTGCTTATTTTTGTTGTGTGCTTAGTGCCTTTTAAGGGTACAGTATTTACTTTCTGATTTCAAATGAAACAGATCCAATGACATCAGTGGTACACAATTTTATTTCCCACACTGTCTCTGCCTAAGTACTTCAGGTTAAGCACCACAAAAGTGAGGCACTTGACTATCATTTGGCTTGTCTAAAAGGCATCCTCAGTTATACATAGACCAAACAGAGCAAGAACACTATTAAATTGTACACTACTGCTACTCCACACATCCAAAACCTGACTTGAACTATTGAATATAAGTTCTACAACAGTTTTATGTCAGTTAAAGGCTTGTTAAAAGGCAAGAATGACTTCAGGAGAAAGGCAAAGTTTCAAGCAGAACTCTTTTTTCACCTGTCAAGTTGTGTTAAACATTTTGTCTGACTGATAAAGGGATAGCTGTTTTTAGTTGTGAGGGAGAGCTTTCAGTTATAACATAGAGTTTATAATGCAAAGTTTTATAAAGAAGACCCAGTTGGTCTTAGAGACATACAACATTTTTGGAATTTCTCTGTGACTAGAAATTATTTTTCTCCAAAAATCNATCAATGTTAATAAATATCTGTAGTGTGGGAGACAGAGGGAAATGTCCAACCTCTTTTCAGTGGCCTGTGGGGACAGGAGAAGGGGCAATGGCCACAAGTTGGACCACAGGAGGTTCCACACCAAAGTGAGCAAGAACTTCTTCACAGTGAGGATTACAGAGCACTGGAAGTCCAGGGAGGTTGTGGAGTCTCCTTTTCTGGAGGTATTCAAGACCTGTCTTAATGCCTCCCTGTGTGACCTGCTCTAGGGAACCTGCTTTGGCAGGGGCGTTGGACTCGATGATCTCTTGAGGTCCCTTCCAACCTCTACAATTCTGTGAATCTGTAAATTAGATAGACCTCACAACAGCATGTTTATCTTTTACTTTGTTGGAAAATCACCACCCAATAATAAATAGAAAGCAACTTCTATTTATTATTGGTTGGTGATTGTTTTTTGTTATTTAGCACATTTTTCTTTGAGGATCTTGATAGCCCGAATATAAGTAGTAGAAATCACCAGATAAATACAGAACCTTAACATACAACAGTATATTGCATACATTTATAAACTTCCAGTTTCTTCTAAGGATACAATGCATACTGACTCAGATTATACGTATTACTATTCCATAAATTTCTAAAATTTTGTACATAATTCTATTTGTAATGTGTGTGCACTGTTACATTCAATATAATACTAGTTTATGATACACATCAATAGCTTTTCTGCACTGAGCCATCTTCATTTACTCTAGTATTGGTGGCTCTATAATAGTTCTCTGGATGTCATTTATTCAGCTTTACGATGGGTCATGATGTAAGTGGACATAGGGATAAATGGCAACAACAGGAGAAAGAAAGCTCATAGTGGCAAATTCACTTTACACAGATATCTTAATCATGGATAAATATTCAGTGTCTCTGTGAGTATCACTGTATCCTCTGCCCTGTACAGCTTGACTATTTCTTTCACATGCAACTACAAAATCATCTGATTTTTTATTTGTTTCTTCAGCATTTATGACATTTCATGCTAGATGAAAACTTCTGATGAGGTATGTTTTTTGCACCTGGACAGGAAAAAAAGTTTATATTGAATAAACAACTACATTTTTTTAGTTTTCTCTTGACCTACCTCATGGCCTCTGCTATGTTTATTAAGGACACATTTTATCTGTTAGTTGTGTTGGTGCTGTGCTGGCAATCAGGTAGACAGCAGCACTCTAGGACTCGCTGTCACTTGGGTGAGATAGAGCAACTGTGATGACCCTAAAGACAATGGCAGTGCTGCCACTGCACTGTGCTCTTCTTTTCTTAAGTGAAAGAAAGCAGTGCTGCACAGGTAGGGAGGGCACTGTGGCAGGACACTGCGGCTGTCAGCATTCACTGCTCATTTCATACTGGAACTGGTTTAGAAAGAAAATAACAAGGAATAAGGCAGGACATCTCATTTTCACTAGCCTATACCATGTCATATTTTCTTTTCAGCTGTTTGGTATATAAAGATTAACCCTTAGACTACAAGTTAGCTAAGAAAAATTATATTGGGTATTTGGATGTTCCAAAAAGTATCATAATAATTCAAAACTATCTACTGTTTAAATCCCATCTCAAGAAATAAATCTGATGTATTTTCACAGTAATTTGGACCAAAGACATATCATGGAAATGATAGATGTCAGATAACTTGTTCTCTTAGATTATTCACTAACTCCACCCCATCCTTCCAACCCCCACCCCAAGAAAAAAAGTCTTCTGGTTTATTTTACTAAAACATGGTGGCATGACGGAAGGAAATATTCTTTAATTAATACAGTACATAGAATACTGGCTTCCTCTTGCAATGCAATCAAAACGTGGGAAATATTCATTATCCTTTGACAACTCCTTTTATTTCAAATGAAATTATTTGCTGTTAGAAACATTAAGCAGAGACTTAGGATATTTTATGGTGGCTATCAGTCCTTGTCAGACGATTTTATATTACAGGGTGAAAGAGCAGATAAGAGCAGGCTTATCTAGCACTATGGAAAGCGAGGTGAAAAATTAGAGATCCTGTAATAAACAGACAATTAAAATTTGTCATTGTTCTATGCACACGCTGATTGCTTACAGCATTCTCATTTGCAATTTTGTTTCAAAAACTAGTTTATATTTAAATGACAACCTTTTCCCTATCCTGTACACCATGGGAACACTGAAGAAAATCTACATGTGAGTCAGAGAGGCAAATTTACTAAGTGATCTTTAGTCCTCAGAGATGGGTTTGTTTCAAAAATTCCAGCTGAAATACAAAAGCAAAGTTGATAAAGGCTGACCCTCTGTCTTACAGGGACTCTGTTTCTTGTGCACAGAGGAAAGGATACCTTCAGGGAAGATTAGCTCAGACTCCTGCCTGCCTCCACACACCCCTCCCCTTCCCTGCTGGGAAAGACAGAGTATCCCAGTGGTATCTGAGAAGCAGCAAACACAGCCTCATCCGCCACTCACAGGTGAGAAGCCAAGATTCCTCAGTGGGCATGGTGTCATGCTGGCTCTTCACCTGTGCTCTCTGAATCACACTCTGAAGGGAGCCAAGGGATTGTCAGGGACAGACAATAGAGCCAAGGAGGAACCTATGCCCTGTGACAGACAGTGGGGCTTCCAGACAGGTCTCCTGCACCATTAGCGCATTCAGGGAAGGGGAAGTTCACTCTGCAGTGACCTGACTTTCCCATGGCCTGATACATAACTACATTGGCGAGATTCCAGAAATTACCTTCATTCCATTTGTCTAGGTTACTTGAAACAGTAAGAGATAAACATGTCATGCTATTGTCTTCACAGAGTTCATAAACTTAAGTGTTGCCAGAGTTGCAGAGGTCAACTGTTAGAAAAAAAAATATCTTCAAGCACTTTCTCTATGCAACACTGCAAGCATTGAACAAAACTAAACTCTTACTTTTTGTCTTGTTTTCTAGTGCTCTTCACTCCTTCTTCTTTCCCTCCACAATCTCTCTGTCTGTCCCTGTATTGCAACTGTCAAACTGTCAAAACTGCACCCAAACATTTATGAATCTAAAAGCGAGTTACAAGAAAAAAAACCTCAAGTTGTGGTAACATTCTCTTTCCTTTTGTCCTGGTTTCATCTGTGGTAGAGTTAATTGTCTTCTAAGCAGCTGGTGTAGTGCTGCTTGGGATTTTGTGCTAAAAAAATGTTTATATCACACTGATGTTTAGTTGTTGCTAAGCAATTCTTACAAGACTTTTCAGCCCCCCAGACCCTGCCAGAGAGGAGACACAAGCCTTTTGGAGGGGGTATACAAGAAGCTGGGCGGGGGCACAGCCAAGACAGCAGATGCCAAATAGCCAAAGTGATATTCCATACTGTACGTACATCATATGTATATAATCCAGGGCAAACTTGCTGGAGAGCGACACTGCCCGGGAACTACCTTGGAACTGATCAGTGGTTGGGGTACTATTGAGCTCTGTATCATTTGTTTGTATATTCTATTATTGTTCTTATACTCCTCCTCATCCTCTTTCTTTCCTGTCCTATTAAACTGTTTTTATCTCAACACATGACTTTCACTTTTTTCATCCTCTCCCCCATCCCACAGAGGGGGAGGGTGGTCAAATGGCTGTGTGGTTGTTTTAGCTACCTGCCAGGTTAAGCCCCAACACCTAAATAATATAATTTAGGTTTTTTCACAGAATCAGAGATTATGTGGTTCTTGCCATGTGATTTGACAAAAGCAATAGTAAAAGATATACATGTTTGATACAAATGTCAAGTTTTTAATAATCTAGATTTTGGTAGATTAAATAAATAAGTAAAAGTTACTCCTGGGAAGATTCTGATTGGACACAAGAAGAAAATTTTTCACAATGAGAACACTGGAATAATCTCTCCAGAGAATTGTTGGATTCCCTAACATTCAACAGTTTTAAAATTCCGTTGGACTGAATTTTTAAAATTCAGTTAGACAGGGTTCTGGTATATCTTTGCCAAGAAAGGCTGGACCAGATGATTTTTTGGGCCCATCCCAAGATGGTACTCTATGATTCTTTTACATGTTCAGTATGGGTGAAATTCTGATCCCACTTTAGATGTTCACGATTGATATCATGATTTTATCAAGAGTATAAAATTATTTCAGTCATTATTTAACAAAAATAAGTATGAAATGCAGATGAGGACTGGCTTCAGGACCTAAATTATCTGGATTTTTAAATAAAAGGTATTTTACAATACTAATTATTTTTGTATTCAGCTCAACCCTAGGTTACATACATAGTAAGAACTAGAACTAGCATGCAAAGGAAATGTGATTGAACTGTGGAAAAAAGTAGATTAAAGGAAACTTCAGTTCTCACAGGAGAAAAGAAAATGATAACCTGAGGAAAGACTGCAGTTTACTCTGGAAGATGTATAGTGTGTCAGTTTATCACTGTAAATCAAGAGAGACTAGAGGGTGTTTTTGTGTAAAAATAACTATTTTCTATTGTAACTTGAGAAAGAATAGGGATACCAGTAAAACTATTGATTTATGTTCTGCGACTTTCATGCTACTAACCAGATAATTTGTTTTACTGAAGAAAATAATAATCTACTTTTTTAAAAAAATATGGAAAAGGAAAGACTGGTCTTTCAATTCACCTTTGGAGATAGATAACTATCCTCAAACTCCTATTTTGCTCAGTCAATTCAGTGACAGAGTTTCTTTAGCTCAAGGTGCCTTAAAAGGTACTTAAGAAATCCAGCATGTGGAAAAGCACATGGAGGTGAACTGCATAGAGATCAAGAGCAGCAGAGTGGAGAAGACATAAAATAATTCCACTGACTTCATAAAGATTCCCTCAAAAAGTTTGTGTGACCTTCAGCAGCTTTGTAATTGTAAGAAGGAAGGACTGAGCTTGTAAAAACATAAGAAAATTATGGTAAAAAATTGTGGCAGTGGCACTCCAGAATGGGTTAGAAGTGATTTTTTTTTAATATATATCTGACTTCATTCTCAAGGTCAAGATATGTTACATAACCAGAAATTAAGGGATTTCCATGACAGTAACAAGGCATTAGCATTTCAGGACTGTGCCAGTACTGAACTTCACAAAAATGAGTCCCAGTTTCATTTATACTCTTCTTCATATTTCTGTTTCTTCAGGATGCAGAGAAGGTTGTAAATGTGAACTGTACAACTGATTTATGTTTTCTTCTCTTGAGCATCTGAAACCCCCAAAGACTGGGATACTGTCCCATTTATCATAACTCCTAAAGTCTGCGCAAAGCAATGAAGAATGTTTCTACAACAATGGGGATCCCACATGCCATACTGTGTGAAAGGATTTTAACAGGTAACAGACATGAGAGCAATCCAGCATTTGCTGAGATGGCTGTTAGGTCCATAAACAATATGGTTGTTTATCAAGCAAGAAGAAAAGAAGAATGTAAAGAACATGGAAAAGATAATGAAGCACCAATCAGCAAGCAGGTCTTGCCACAATACTTAACCTATGAGAAGAGACTGTTGGAGGGTATTTCATGTACTATAATAAAGGAACATATAAATATTGAGTTTGGAGTGAAATAAAGTTGGCATCAATTGACCACATTGATCTGAAGTGATGAGCCGTTATTCCTCTGCAACAATACTGTTTTAATTTGGCTTTGTTAGTTTTGCACACAGATAAAGAACAATATTTTCTGGCACTTTAGGCATTAGCTCAAGAGGTAGAAATCTATAGGAGGGTAGGAAGCATATGAACAATTTAAAAATCTTTATGCACTTCATATCAAGAGCATGATTTCACTCAAATCAAAAGTCTATTAAAAATTAGCACGCACTTTAAGCACTTTTTCTTAAACAGGGCAGAAAGAAAGGTCCTATCCTGGAGATAAGAAAAGCAAAACCCTGGACATTTAGATTCCTTAACTAACACATTTAGATCTGTAGGATATTTAAGAAGTGACAAGCTCATTTAACTTTCCCTTTGAAACAAGAGAAATATATAACTTACAATTTATGTGATTGATTTTTTAAAACTAATTTTATCTCTTCGTTCATGAAAAATTTACAATCAGTAATGAGTGACCAATGATTGCACAAGTTATTTATTGCCCTAATTCTGGTCAAAGACAAATATTGTATATCATGTTTCGTTTGTGAAAACATAAGATGGGAATAAAATAATCTTCAGCAGGCTTACTGAAAGAATGCACAACTTTCTCTCACAGATATTCTTAACCCAAGCTGTTAATATGAGGTGTAATATTTAAATAATGCAAATAACTTCATATGCCAGTTGATTATGAAAGAGTGTCCGACCTCAGAAAATAATTAAAAAAAACCACTTTAGAATATCAAGATAAAGCAGCCATCAGTATCTCATTGCTCTTTAGTTAGGGCTTAGGATAGTTAATATTCTCTCACTTGTTGTATTGATTTGTATGCAAGCCATAAAATAAAATCACTTAATTTAATGCATTAATGTAGTTGTATCACAATGGGTGGCAAACAGATTGTAGAGATTAAATAATGTGTTCTATGCAGCAAGGTTTAGTTTAATTTGTTTGACAGCTGAATTTTCATACTTGTAATTGCAGATACTGCAAGTGGAGCTAAACAATTTTATGCTGGTGTCCATGTATATAAGACCTAAAACTGATGTGTAATTTCAAGACCTTCAGACTCTAAGAATTATCATGATGACTTTTTTATTTTTAACTTCATAAATAAGATCACATTTAGATATAGTAATTAAGACTGAATGCTGAAGAAACAAATCACTCACACTTCTTTGAATGGGTTTCTCTGTTTCTTTTGGACGATTTTTATTAAAATGGATTTCACCTAAGTATAAGCCTCCATGATCTAGTCCCAATAACTACTTTACAAATTATCTTAATCTCATCAAAATAACTAGTAACTAATTTTTAGAAATTGAATTATGCAGAAAGTCACTACAGGAGGAGCGTTTTGTTTTTCACTTATTGCAGTTTTATTTGAAATTAATCTGAGAATATACACAAATGACGGCCAGAGGCTGAGCTTTCAGTGGGATACTCTGTATAAGGGTTTGGGTGTACTAAACTGTGATTCCCACATCAGAAAGAAATTAACAATTTAATCTCATAGGAAGATTAGTTAGTGAGTTACTCCATAAGGAAGCCCAGACAAAAATTTACACACAACATGCGTGCTGAGGATCCTGAGAAAAATAAGAACTAGTAAGCTAAAGTGACAGTGGGGACATACAATGGGAAACTGATCTGCAGCCTTCCACATAAAGATAAATGTGTATTCCTGCTTCTCCAAGAAGCAGAAACCACCAAGTTGTGTTGGATTTTGTATGCACTGCAGAGATTTAGCATTAAGTATCTAAACAGTATGTTGAGGAAGGCAGGAAGAAACATATATATTCCTTTAAGGAACTGGCATTGTAGCAGGCCTAGCATTGTTTTTGTTAATGAGAAAAAGCACCTGCAGGGAATACCACCACATAGTGTCCCATTCAGAGGTTAGATAGTACGTAGCTTTAGCTCTTTGTATTAGTCATAGCTCTGACTAGAGGGTATGGGCAGTCTCTCCTGTCTTCTTGTAGGTCACTGAGAGGCATCTGACATCCCTACTGTCTTTTCAGTTCATTAGGCATAAAGAAGGTATTAGGAAGATGTCACTCCACATCAGCAAAGCACTAGTGATAGGAACAGTCAGCTCTAAATGTTTGCTTGTCGCCTGAGCCCAGACATACCCCTACAAAAAAGAATTTGTGATTTTTTTTTCTTGCTGTATTAAATCAGTAGACATGGCTCATTCACCGGGAACACTGCAAATACTGTAATGCAAAAATATTGAATATGAACCAGGAATATTCTTCGATAGCAAAGCAAAAAATGGAAAAACAAATCAGCAATTAGGTGTTTTCTGGTAGGAAAACACCTTTATATGGTGAAATGTAGACTTCCAGATATTTAGATATTTAGAGTTTCCTACAGCCGCTCAAGAATAAATTTCCCTTTGGGAGTAACATCAATTCACTATAAAGGGAGTAATACTTCTGATTAGCTTAAACCAGGTATCATTTTTCTAGGTCTTAAAGGCAGGTGAAGTGACCACCTGTGAGGATTTAAAGATTTCTACAATGAGGTATAGCATTTCAGTACAAGTAAGAGTGTCCAGAGGGCAATGAGGATGGTGAAGGGTCTGGAGGAGAATTTTTTTGTGGAAAGGCTGAAATGCCTTGGTTTGTTCATCCTGAAGAAAAGGAGGCTGAGCAGAGACCTCATCATGGTCTGTGGCTTCCTGATGAGGGGAAGCAAAGAGACAGGTGCCAATCTCCTCTCTTTGTCAACCAGAAACAGAAGCTGAGGGAACTGTATGAAGCTGAGACCGGGGAGGTTTAGGTTGGACATTAGGAAGAGGTTCTTTACTGAGGGAGTGGTTGGGCACTGCAACAGGCTCCCCAGGGAAGTGGTCACAGCACTGATCTTGGCTGAGTTCAAGAAGCATCTGGATGATGAATTTGGTCACATGCTCTGACTTTTCTTGTCCTGTGTGGAGCCAGGAATTGTACTTGATCATCCTTATGGGTCCATTCCAGCTCAGGAGATTCTATGATTCTATGATTCTAAGAGCAGGTAATGTAAGTAATGTCTCAATTAATTCAGCAGATGCCTAAAGAAGAATGTGATATGCTACAATACAGACAGTGCCAAGACTGTCCAAAGTACCAAAACTGTCCAAAGCATTGTAATTGCACTCAGGCCACTGGGAGAACAAGCACATAAAGTAGTCAATGATCATTATCTAACAGAATAAATTTTTTAAAATTAAAAAAATGTTGTTGTTTTTTTTTATCTCTGTTAGCTTTTCACACTTCAAATGAACAACATGGCAATGTCACACAAAAACAAAGAAATACTGAAGAGAATTTGTTTCCCTAGCCTCCCCTGTCTCAGATGAAGATCATCTTTGAGTTATATTTTATTGCAATGTTCAAAAGAGTGCGTGTGACTTAATAAATAGACAGCTATAGGGGTCTGATTTTACAACAGATGTAACTGCAAATAAACTGTGGAATTATACCAGGAAAACAATAGATCCTGTACATGTCTGTGTTAAATCACAACACATGTATTTTATTTTAATTGCTTCTTCTCTCTTGCTGCTGGAGTTGTACAGATTGTCATGGTTGAATGAGCTGCAAACAACCCTCTGAGGGCAAAGCTTTCATTTTTGTTTAGAATTTTCCACTCAAGTTAAGAATAAGCCTCAAGACAGCAGCTAAGTACAGACAGAGGGGAAAAATAACTGAGTAACTTTTTTAGAGTTTGCTTTTATTTTAATTATACACTTCCTATTTTGCTTTCTTTTTTTTTACTTGAAAGATAAGCACAAGATCCTGGTTCAAGTTTTTGAGTTCTTCTTTTCTGTGTCTTTTGACATAACTGTGACATTTGTTTCTTTACCTTACTAAACCAAGACAAGAGTGCAGGAGTATTGTCATAATGTGAAAGCACCCATCTCACTTCTACAAGTTTATTACAGGCAGCCAGACAGCCACCAGCCTTTGAGTGCTCCCAGAGGGGTCCCTTTGATTCTGGAGCCTGTTGGGGCCTGTTGTTGATGTACAGTTGCAGGGCAGTCCTGTCAGATACCTTTAGCACACACCGCCTTGTACAAGGGACAGTATAAATGAGAACATATCTATCAATATAAGATAGAGCAAAGTGACTGCAAAGATGAGATTGTAGCTCTACGGGGTTCAGAATCCTACCTCAAAATGATCAGAAAAATAGATTATACACAGTTCTTATATCATGGAAAAAAATAAAAACAAACCAGGAAGAAAGTGTTACAAGAGTGTTATTTCTGTATCAGCATGATAGAAAATCCTTGAACTCACTTGTTTTCTTTACCTTAGTATGCTTCCACTTACAGTTTGTTTCATAGTAATCTCATGTACAGATAAATTTTTTATCTGGAACTTCTATGAAATAATGGTTAACCTATGCACCACTATAATGAGACAAATCAGTAATATTTTAATCTTCACTAGGAAACAATAAGAAGATCTTCATAAACTCTTATCTCCCCAATGTGATTTTTATAGCTAGTTGCCATCTGATTCTTTGCAATTAACAGTACATATCTCAAAGTTATCTATCTAGTCAAAGTAAGCCATCTAAATTATTTTTATATAGCATAGCTTGCTATGTTATTGATCATCTTACAACAACCCCTTATTTATTTTCATTCTGTTTCACATTAAACTTCTTCCTATTCCTATCTATGATTAAAACCTTTGTCTGTATGCTGGTTCTGTCCTCATGCTTATTCCTTGCACTATCCTTATATCAGATTACTCTGCCAGAGTGACCTATTAACACAACCATTAAATCTTCCTCGGAAAAAAGTGGTGTTTAATGTTTCTGCAATAGAATCAGTTTTGCATATTTAAAATGCATCACAGTTCCAGAAGTCTATCAGCTTTGCAGGCCTTTGAAATGAAGTTGGCAATATTTTGCAATATATTTTTTCACCAAATTTACAGAAAACAATTCAGAGGCACCCTGATTCCCTTTCAAACTTGTGAGAATACCAGCTCTGGAAGGCAAACTAACCAGGAGCTAGAGATTTTTCAGTGTGGATGACAAAATGAATGAAGTCCCTCTGAAGAGTGCAAAAGGGATGGGAACAAATCTGGGACAAGCGCTTCCTAAAGGGCTGCAATGGGAGGGACAGTAGGTCTCCAAGAGGATGGTGAATATGAAAACCTTCATGCTCTACCTGTTTGTGTCTAGAAGCCAATCCTTGACATGTGTGTCAGGGCTGTGGGTGAGCAGGATGTATTGTCTGATGTGATAGAGAGCAGAAAAAGACTTGAGGGTATTGATGGATGAAAAGCTGGACATTAGCTAACAATGTGAACTTGCAGCCCAGAAGGCCAATCACGTCCCTGGCTGCATCAAAAGAAGTCTGACCAGCAGATCAGAAGAGGTGATTCTCACTCTCTGCTCTGATCTGGTAGGACCCCAACTGAAGTGCTGCATCCAGCTCTGGAGACCTCAGCATAAGAGGGACATGGACCTCTTGGAGGGGGTCCCAAGGAGGGCCATGAGGATCAATAGAGGGATGGAACATGTCTCCTATGAAGACAGGCTGAGAGACAGGCTTGTTTAGCCTGGAGAAAAGAAGACTCAAAGTGAGACCTTATAGTGGCCTACCAGTACCTGACAGGACCACCAGAAACACTGGGAAAGTACTGTTTGTAAGGGCATATAGAGATAGGATGAGGGGAAATGGTTTTCAACTAGAGCAGAGCAGGTTTAGATTAGACATTAGGAAAAAATTCTCCGTCATGAGGGTGGTGAGTCACAGGAACATGTTGCCCAGAGAGGTGGTGGAGGTCCCATCCCTAGAGATATTCAAGGTCAGGTTTGATGAAGCTCTGATCATCCTGATCTAGTTAAAGATGTCCCTTTTTACTGCAGTGGGACTGGACTAGATGGTCTTTAATCTTCCAACCCATTTTATGATTCTATGATTCTGTGGTCAGCCTAACAGATGGCAATAGAGATATTGGTGGTTATGGCTTGTTGCTTGTTCCCTCGTTTTTCACAATAAGAATGTTTTTAAAATCCTGGGTATATATATCCTTTAGCTTTTCACTTTTTATATGTCTTTATAAAAAGTCTCTGTAGTAGGAAATAATCTGGTATCAGTGAGAAGAGGGAAAGAACTAAACTTTTAATTAAATTCTAAATCAAACTTTACTGATTTTGAACTCATCTAAATTGATCCCTTTTTACTACAGGACTTTGAAGACATTTTAAATAACTTCATAGAAAAGTGAATAATTAAAAAAAAATATCATGCTCAGAGTAATTCAATGCACCTAAGGCATTAACTGCACTGAGTAAGGATATTCAGTGAGCTTTAACAGAGCAGAACCCCTTCACTGCCTTCCAAGTACTTGCTGCTTTTGAAAAAAAAATTGTGATGCAATATTAGGAAGCTGAGGTTTCAGTTCAGATACCATTAGATTATATTCCTTCATATTATGTAAGCACTACTAACATGAAAATTCATAATTTGGCTAGGTGCTCCTTAACACTGGAAAAATCCATTAACCAGTTAAATATTGCCATAATAAGCACATGTCAAAACACACAGAATTTGCAATTATTAGGAGCCTGGATGGAAACCCTATTAGAGTCTCTAGGAGGAATACTCAGATTTCAGTGGACTGTGTATAAGAAATTACAGTTTGTTCATGATTATCATGACAGAACAGCAAAACAAAACAGCAATATACCGGGTAAGGTAATTTGTTTTTTCTAGGATTGAATGGTAACTCAAAGCAATCATAGATCTAGAGAAGGGGAGGAAGAAACTGTCTGACTACAAGGTGTCCATCTGGCACTGTTCCCTTTGCAATCTGAGGAGCAAAGGGAGGCAGTGGGAAGGAGAAGTGTGAGTCTTAGCTGCCCTTGAGCTCCTGCACCGAGTTAGGGAGATGTAAATAGTCCTGTTTGCCAGAATTGTGTAAATTGTAATACCTATACATCTTCTTTAATATGAGCTACCAAATGATAAAGCCTGGATGACATCAAGGTTGGCCAACTGTCTCCAAAGAAAGTTTTCCATAGTTCACAAAATACTGCGCTAGAATGACTAAATTTTAAGCAGGAAAAGTCCATTTTTTGGGTGTGAGAAAGACTTAGAAGTTCAGAAACAAGTGTCTTCCCCATCCACCCTATCTTTGAAGGAGTTGTTCGTCTGCCAAGGCCTTACTCTCAGCCCAGCAATTTTCAATGTTTGTTTGGATAGCAACACATTTTACCACAGCCATTCACATAGATGGTAGGGAAACTTCATTGTATCATTTCTGAATCTTTCCTGCTCCCCTTTGAGTTCTCACAGACTCTATTCATACGTCAAAAGCCTTTTTGAGGTCTCATAATCTTTACCTGCTGCCCCGCTACCTGTCTAACACAAGCAGAAGAAAAAAAAAAAAAAAGATCTAACAGTCAAATCATTTGTTAAAGGAGGCAGGGGAGCTGATGCTGAGCAGCTCTGTCTCTCCAGGCTCTGGCAGTTCAGGCTGCTTAAATATGACTTGAGGAGGAGGAGTTCAAATGATGTGGGTGTGCAGAAAGATGCTTAATTAAAACCACAGTATTTTTTTCAGTAGCTTTTTCTCCTACTGTATTTAACTACAGCAGTACTCTCCTGATCATCACAAAAAATAACCAACAATTAGAGAGTGAGCTCAGATTATTGTTAGTGTTTTATAGCTTGCAACACACTCTTTTGTTTGCCCACCTTGGGAGAGGTGTTTAGCATGTCCAAATTTCCACAAAAGATAGTTTATACCTACAGATATACTAGCAAGTAAAGTCCTTTTCATGTTATGTCTCATACAGAGCTTTAGATTCATACAGCTTAGTGTAACAGTATGCATAGGGAGCTCTGAAAGTTAAGTAACAAAAAAATAGAAAACAGGGATGAACCAAAGTTACATTCTTTTTCTATTCAGGAAGCCAGAAGTGCTTTAAACATAGGTTTTGCTAGGAAAAAAAGGGTTTTAAACACAGAGAACTTTGTTTAAAAATATAGAAAAAATATAAAATTCATATAATATTTTAATTAAAAACACTGAATATAAAAGAAAATTACTTATAGTAAAACAGAATAATACGTCACCATAGAAAACATTTTCAAAACAGGTTTTCAACTTCTTAAGTGAATTATATGGCAAAGGATAAGCTGTATTGCAAAAAGCTGAAGTTCAGCATCCTTATCTTTCTCTAAGAAAACTTCTCACAAAAAAACCCAACCCAGCAACCTAAGAACCTCAAAAAAGAAGTCTGTCCTTTATTCTAAGAGATTTCAAATGAGTGAATAAAGCACTATGCATAGCCCCACATTTGTGCATACAATCCACTAAGGGGAAAAATGCATTGCAGCACAGCATATGGAATTTATTGTCATTTGAGATTTTAGCAATTATAAGACTCTTTTAAACAGTAATGCAGACCAACTCAGCACATCATAGTATCAAATTGTTTTATAAATTGAAATTAATTTAATTACATCTTCTTCATTGAAATTCATGCATTATTTTCTAATCACGATGAGAGTCTTGCAATTTAAAGCAGGAAGTTGTGCAACAATATGTTATTCCTTGGTAAGCACAGGATATTTATTCAGGAGGTGTAGGCAAGTACATTGATCTTTGCTGTCATCCAGAAATGAAATGTCGTGTAGAATAACTTCGTCATTGCTATTCCAATCTACTGCCTGTTCTATGGTGCCGTGTCTTAGATTTTAAACCAGAAGTCTGTGGTGGTCTCTATAAGAATTTGGATTGCCATAGATCTCATAAAGCCATCATTGCGATGAATTCCCATTTTTTTGCTTCTTGGTGACAATCCATATTCACAGATAACCCCATATGAGAGTTACATGGTAGAAATCTCTTTTCGGTGTGGAAAATATTTTCTGTTTAGCTCATAGAGATCTCAGTCCTGCATATATCCAGAAATCCATTCGGTATCATCAGGACTTCCAGAATCACTGGAACACTAAAAAGTGTGCCTTAAATTTCATAATATAATCTCTAAAGTGGTTTCAAGTCATCAGGAATCTACTGAGTTTTCCTAGAGATATTTTAATACTGCCTGATGCATTGGGTGGATCCACTAACACTTATCATCCAGAGCCCTGAAGAAAACTGTTGCAGATGAAAGAGGTTAAGGATAATAGAAAAGGAGATATGGACAATAATAAACATTGAGTGGAATTTTTTCCACCTAACTTCAGCTGTCTATGGCAAGCCAGTATCTAATAACCTCTGAAGGAAAAAAAGTGTTTAAGACATATGGGATGAGTAACACTTTGGAAGTTATTTTCTTTATCATACATAAAAGGAACCTCTGTGAATAACTTCCAATCAATATCTAACATCTGCTTTGACACATTTGGATAGGGAACTCTAAATTTTACATTTTATCTATTAAAAAGGAGTTAAAAATTTACCTCAGGTGTATGCACATGTCTTCCAGTGCTCACGTACAAAATATTCTACATTATTTGCTTGTACTGACACATATCAAGACAGACTTTCAAATCTTACCCCAAGTACTCTGATCATCCTCACTATCCTTTTTTTTGTAGTCTGACATAGAGGAACTTCCACACATATGCTGTGACAATCACAGCTTGGCCACTAAACCTTCTAATGATGCAAAATTTATGAAACTACACTGCTGTTGTACATGCAGGTATATCTGAGCATCTTCCTCCTTCCTACTACACATGCTCTCAAAAAGTATTAAACTTTCCATCCACTGAAATTGATGAAACCACTGAATCCAGAATTTCAAACATAGTAAATTCCAATAAATTATTTGCAACTGTGTGTTTCTTATTAAGATGTCCACTGATGAAAATGTTGCAGTCTGTGCTCACTTCTTATGAAATATGGATAATTTCAGAAAAGGTTTCAGGCAAGATACACAGATACTGGTTTCAAACCAAATGTCAGCAGAAGCATTTCCCAGAATTCTGCTACAATGGGAATTAAATAAATGAATCAATGATTTGTCAATAACAGAGCTGGATAATGTAATTTTATGTATTATTCATCAAGGTACAAGAATTAAAGCAGAGGAAGGGTTGAAGGAACTAGACAATGTAGACACTTGTGACTATTTGGGGTTAGGTGTTAGCTTTCTAATGACACTTAAAAGCTTCTTCTGGTACAGAGTGCCAAGAGAAACACAAAAGAAACAGTGCACCAGGTAAAGCGGTGTTTGTCTTTCATCTATGCCATATAAATAAAGAAAAAGTTTTTTTTTTTCCTTCCATTAGTTTCTCACAGGGAATAAAAATAATACATTGCAACTAACCACACACATGAACACACAATTCTGTAAATATGTGTGGTGGCTCAGAAGTCCTGACATCTTGTGGTGGTTTGACCCTGGCTTGAAGCCAGACTCCCACNCCCCCCGCCCCTCCCTTCTTTGCAGATTTCACTTTATTCATGATCTTTCTCTTCCCCAGGATGGCACAGGGGAAAAGTGGGGGAAACAGGGACTGGAGTCTTCAGTCTTCAGTCAGTTCCTCATGAGTTGTTCTCCTTCTTGGTGGAGGGAATTTCTCGCACTCTTTCCTTGCGCCAGTGTGGGGTCCCACCCATGGGAGACAGTCCTCCACGACCTTCTCCACGTGAGTCCTCTCCCACCGAGCTTCATCATTTGAGAAGTATGTAGATTTTAATAGAGTAGGTTTCCTTTCTCTTTTTCTTTTTTTTTAATAACCATTAATGATATCTAATTTTTCTTTTGCTACAGAAATGTCAGAATTTTTATTTATGATTTCTGTAGTAAGGTACTGTTCTGTTAAATTACATGAAATTCATGCCATAAAACCTAGGAGATTCTGCGTAATTTCCTGCATGGTGATCAGCTGTGTCTGACCAAGGTGATATGCTAGGTAGGCATAGGTCTCTGATGCAGATGAGCTGCAGTTTCTTTTCAAGAACATCCAAAAATTATTATATGGTATAGGACAACACATTTCCAGGCACCAAGATGGGTAATAAGTACACAAAAGAGGCAGTCATTGTGGAAGAATGTGGCCTTCCCGTAGTGTAGCTGTGCAAAGCAGCTTGAATTAGAAATATGTAGCCAAGAGGATCAATTTTGTCTGCTTCCGCATCTGAATTTGATGAACCTGCAACCTTCTTACAGGGAAGAGGGAGGGAAGACAAAAATGGATTAAACCCCTGTGACATGCTTTAGAACAAAAGTGTGAAAACGCAATATTATTCTTAAATAGTATTGCATCAGATGAAATATATTTATAGAGAATTGTATCCCTTCTATGTTACTCTAACACTTAGTTAACATGGCAATCTATTAGATCTTTATGTGTTTCATGGTTAATTTTTATTCAATTAGAATATATTGTGACAAAAGTGTTCAGAACAATGCCTACAAAGATTGCAAGTCCAAGCAGAAAAAAAGTCCAAGTAGAAAAAAGATTTCTACTATGCAAGTTAGTTAGGTATGTACTTAAGCTTTTGCTCAAGGGCCTTAGATGCTCTAATGAACAGGCATCCACTCCCTCACACACTTACAGCTGAGCGTATCCTAAAACTTCTAGTGTTAGATTCACCTCACCTGAATACAGCTTTTTAAAAAGTGATCTAAAAATGAAAAGCAAATTACATAGGATCCTTCTTTCAGCTGTCTTCAGACAGGTTCCTAGAGTAGTCTTAAAACCAGCTTAGACTAACTTTCAATTTTTAGCTAATCCCACCCTGGGATGTAATTGTACAGTACTCCATCGTATGAACAAAAGCTTCTAAATATGTAGCAAAACAGAAAATGCTTGAATAGTACATGTACTGTAATAAATGTTATTTTCTTATATGCCATACACTATCTAAGAAGCAAAAAACATTTTCATTTCATCATAAATGATGTACAGGAGGTTGTAAGATGCAGTTAAATATGTATGCCACTCCTTTGAACATTTGCTTTTCACTTTCCAAGCACTTCTTTTCCCTCAGGTGTGCGCAATAAGAAGCACTGATATATCCCTACCTCCTTGCAGAGCCATTTTTCTATCCTTCACAGACCAAACTATGTAAGATTTGAACAGCAGCTGAGCTTCTGCTGATGATCTCAGTCACTACAAAAGTTTCTTAAACCAGGAAGAGAAAAAATGTGTACAGATATAAAAAAATGCATTTCCCAAAACAACCAGTAGTCCTACCTTGTTCTTGAACAAATATCAATTTGGAATTTGTTTAGAACAGATTCTAGATGAATTCTGTCAGGAGATAGAGTCAAATGAAAGTCAGTTTCTTTCTTTGTCATGCTACACAAGGAGCATGATAACCAATCCTATTATAGGTAGCTCGTCTTAGACAGAAAGTGGAGCATTTCTCTGAACTGTGGAAGAGCTGATGCGGAAGGCAGGTGTCCTTCCTAGTGATGCAGGGAGAGATGTTTCCATACTGAATGGATACACCTTTTTTTTCTTGTGGAAAAAAAAAAAAAAAGGCTTCTTCAATGAGAGTACTATGAGTAATTGAGTATGAGGATTGGCTAGAGTGTTGAAAAAGTCTCTTTTGCATCTCAGAGTTTAAATTTTACTCCCTTCCATCATAAGTGCCAATGAAGGTGGTCTGCTCAGTCTTGTATTGGCTCTGGGTCCATTTGAGAAGGAAACATTCTTATAAAGTAATATAACAAATAATACAGGAAAAATAAATCACATTTTCTGACTTTTTCTGCTCTCAGAATGCAAGATACAAGATTTAACACAACTGAAAGATAGCCTACATCAAATTTATACAATAATGATAAAATTGATGTCAAATACATATAAAAATATACATATAATTTCTACTTTTCTATGGATGTAATTTATAGGTACCAAATTATATTTAGAAAAATATTTAAAGAACGCAAGGCAGATGATAGAATTATGCAGCATTATGGAGAAGAGAGAGCATTATGGAGAGCATTATGTAGTCTAGTTGTTATTAAACACAGTAAGAAAATTTCCTGAAGATTCCTGCTTTGGAGGAGGCATTAAGTTCAGTAGAAATGTCCATCAGAGAGGGCTATTGTACCATCTTTAACCCTAAAGAAGGGAAAAAACTTTATTTTTAAAGTATCTTATGCTGGTCTTTGGTAGAAGGAGTTATGTCTTTGATAGAACAGTGATTTGATATAAAAATCCCAATTAATGTGTCCATGCATTTATATATTCTCAACATGCCCTGAAAATGTATTATCAAAAATTCCCTTTTTCTACATGTTTTAATTTTATAAATAAATAGCATCCCTGGTGAAATAAGTAAAAGGGTGTATTCCTTCTCCTATATTGATCTCTGTGTTTTGATTGAGTTTTTGTTGGTTTTCTCTGCTTTCTTTGCTAGCTTTAATATTGCTTCTCTAATGTTTGTTTAATTAGTGGATCAAGATGGAAAAAAAATCACCTTAAAGTGTGTGGGCTTTTGAATAAAACTCTGGATAACTTCATAAAACCACATACTTCTGCCTTGTTTGTTACAGAAAGGGTTAATTTGAATTATTTTAGACATTTCAAAGAATGCAAAGCTCTTCTAACAGAACAGAGAAAGCCTGTTCTGTATATAACCATCCATGCAGGTATTTTTATATGAAAGGATACATTTTCAAAGCACTGCAAAGGAGGTGTGTGCTAAAATCTGTTCATGTATAACAGGATTTGTGCTAATACCACCTACGCACTACTTTGAAACTATACCCCTCTCTGTTTTAAATAGTTTGCAGCCATGCAAGGGACTGTGATTTGGAAGAAGCTGGCATTTGAGAAATAAAAACAAATCACTAAGGAAACAAAGCTACAATGAAATTGGTAAATTTCAAATAAAATATATACTCTAATTATTACCGTCGTCAAAATACTATCATGAAATAACTATGAAAGCATCTTTTATCTGAAGATCACAGTAGATTAAAAATCTTGACTGTTCCATCACCTCTTTTGAACATGTAAGAAATCAGGCTGATTAAATTTGTTCAGGAAAACTATACAGATTCTCAGTGTATGGTAAGCAAGGTAATGGTATTAAATATGATAAAGCTACATGGATTTAAGAGAATTTCAGATTTGGTCTAAAACCTTAACCTCCACTTTCCTGACTGTTCCAAAGAAGAAAAGAAGAACTGATTTTACCACTCACAACGTAATGGAATAAACAAGTACCTCCAGGGATATTTTTGTTTTTGCTGCTGTGCAAAGTTTTAAATACAGTTTTAATACAGTTTAAATACAGTTTTAAATAGCAAAATGATAAGATTATAGAAGATAATCTACACATATGCATATATTTGAATTCATACCTTACCTATAAAAATATGCTATTGCGTAGATCACTCTAACTTAATTTTATCAGTGATGGCTCTTCATTCTGACTCATCAAGGACAACAAAAGTCATCAGTGTCTTAGGAAAGGAGGTCACGCATCCTTCCATACGGCAGTTTCTGTGCAGAACTAAGATTCTGCTCTGCAGCTCAGTCTGGAAACTGGGTGGAGGAAGCTTGCCATGCTTAAAGCAGAAGCTCAAACAGCTTTTTGATTTATTTTTTTTTTTTTTACAGAAAAAGAGGGCCAAGACTTTCACAAGGGTCAATTACATGAGTGAGCAGCTTCTTGAATGCTACTCTCACATTCTTTTGAATGTGAGGCAGACTTCACAGAGGAAGGAGTCTTCAGTTTGTAATAGTCTAAAGGCAAAGGTGAGCACTAATTGGGTCAGCATCTACACTGTCACACCATGCTTCATTCTTTGGTAAAGTTGCTACTGACAATTCAAAGACATGCAGATGGAAAAATCAATGTAACAACAAAACAACCTAATCCATTGCATAAATATCACCAGGATGGTTGCATCAAATGTCTAGGTGGAAAACAGTGCTAACAGAATGTGTATTTTATGTATTGTCACTCAGGTGTGCAGCAGAAAATGAAAAGGATTTTGAAATAAAGTCGTACTTACACAGAAAAAATGCCCCAAAATATTTTCATTGTAAGAAAAGTAACAGAAATTGGTTTATTACATCCAACACATCACTACAACTTGTAGCATACAAACTCTTCACTTGTTTATGTTGAGCAATGACTATCAGTTACCTGAGGGAACTATTAAAGTGTTTCTTCTAATAAAATCTGAGGGGAAAAAAGTACACATTTTAAAACCTTTGCTGTTGTTGTTAAGTTAATAAAGCTTTTATGCTCAGACCAGTTGTAAACTCTGTCAAGCCTGCTTTTCCCTTCGGGACAAAAGCTCAAGATTTTTCTCTTTATTTCTGTACATACCCTTCTCATGTTTCTCCTTTTTAGATCCAAGAATGAGGTTGGTATTTTTTACCTTAATTTTCCAGTGAAATATCTGTTGATTTGGTTTTAGTTCACTTTGGGGATTTTTTCTACCCAGCTTCTTCTGGAAAGTAACACACATCTCTCAGTTCTCCTTCCCATGCATAGGATCCGTGGGACATGTGGAACATAGGATCTGATGCACCAGGTCTCATGATAGGTCAGGAGCTATAGTGCTATGCTAGAGTACAGGAGTTAATTCTTCTATCAGGATACCAAACAGTTGTGTTTGTTACTTCCAGACAGAAAGCAAATTAGTGACATATTATGCTGCAGACGTGGGTAGGATGTGTTTCATTCCTGGAGGGCATGAGGAAAGATCCATTAATGGGACGCAAAAGCCTTGCATAAGATCCTTGCATAAGACTACATTTGCAAAAATCTGCCAACACAATAGCTGGTGAATGACTAACAAATGATAAAACTACTTTATTTTTTCCTCCTGTATTTGATATAAAGAGGAACAGCCATCACATACAAAGTTAGGGGGCAGTAGAAGTAAAGACTGAGAGAAAGAGAGAGAGAGATATGGCACATTCATTTCCAAGTCCTCCTCTCCTATCAAGAAAATTCAGGTGCTCTGCCTGCTGAATTCTGTGAAGTAAAATTTAAGTGGAATTAAAACAATGTATGACAATGAGCAGGTATTATCCAAATCTGTTCTGTTTGAAGTTTGTTAACACAAGTATGTATGCCTTTCCAAAAAGCCACACTCTAGTTCAGCCACAAAACTTGGTGGCTTAGCTTAAGTTGTGCACATATATGGTATGACCATGTTGTGTAATGTGAGACAATCATAAAGGCTATTCAGGGCTCAAAATTTCCATGGAATAAACAAGAAACAAAGATACTGAAGGCAAACCTTTGTCCACAGCACACAGATTAAGTCCTACATAGTTTTCCCTTTTCTTTGAAAGAGAAAAATGTAGATATTTATAGAGTCTCTATTTCAGATGTCATAAATATCTATTAATCCTTGTTGTGATGTTGAACTTAAAAAACTCAATTGCTAATAAAGCATTAGAAAACCTCTATATTCTCAACAGTTTGCACTGTGATATATGTCATACCTAAGGTTAGTTTCAAAGCTGATTTATTACAGGGATTCCCACTTCCAATGAATGTACCTGTCCAGAAAATACTATTGCACCAAACCTCTCAGAGTTCAGCAAGAAACTAAACACAACATATTTTGTGTTATCATAAACTGACATAGCTGTATCTGCATCTGAGAGTGGATTGTTCTTCATTTTGCAAGCATGTTGTTAATAGTTATCCAATATCTAACTTTAAAATTACACATTTTTCACTATCTGTGAATGCTATAGTCTCTTTCTGAATTAAAACTGGTATTTTTTCACAAAATGAAGATTTTTTTTTCATCTATTGAATGTTTCAATAGCATTTCTTTCAATTATGCATTTTTTTTTCTATTTTTTTGCATTATCTGAAAAATTCCTGCATTTCCCTCAAAAAAAAAAAAAAAAAAAAAAAGGAACCAGTAAATACTGCTTCTGTGAGGTTGAAAAGCATTTGCAATACATTTTATATTTTTGGTAAATAAAAAATAAAAACATCCATCATCAAAATGAAAAGATCCAAGGCACAGCCACAGCCAGATACAGGTGTGGGAGAGCTGATGTGACAAAAAGGAGTGGTCCAATACCTGGTTTTGAATGCAGTATGCTACCAGCCCATTCCATGTAGAATAGTATTACACACTTAAATTTCCCATCCACGTTAGATGGTACAATTCTTTTGGTTTTATTTGCCATGTCCTCACACAAAGTTGATGGGTTTCCATGATTTTATTCACATGTCCCATAGAAAACTGAAAAATATTGCCTAGTTGAAAATAGAAATCAAATAATGGTGACTGAGAGCTCCCTGTTTGATTGAATCATGGGCTGCCCTGTAACTGAGCTTTCTAAACTGTGGTAGCCATGAGGACACATAGGCTGAAGAGCCAGAATTTCTATATATACCACTATACTGTGTGTGTTGAGATATATGATTGAACCCTCCAAGGTTATAGGGATATGGGCTCACAGTCAGGGCTCTGAGAAAAGTATAACAGCAAACCTGACATCCGTATTTTGTCTTAAATAAGGCAATATTTTTAAACTGTTTGATTCTTCTCCAGTTCCTTAAGTTGGATTATGATAACACATTGCAACCTGGAAACATTGATCTTTTTTATACTAGGTTGGGGGGGGGGGGTTGGCTGCAAGAATTTATGTTGTTTTCATGATCATTCTAATAGGTTAGCTTAGTTAAGATATTTCCCAAGCATTTATGCAATTTTCTCAAAATATTTATTGCTTGCGGGGCAGATGGTTGTTTTCATGCTTTTGTTTTTGAGCAAAAGTTAAACTTATCAATCAGACTGTCCTTTTTCTCTTCTATTTTTTGGAACATATATAACTGATCATTTTGACTTTATATTGAAAATTCTTATTTAGACTTTTTTTTTTCTAATGCTACTGCAGAACAATTGCATGACATACAGCTTTTAGCAGGTAATGCTCTCTTCCATTTGTATCATAAATGAAACCTTTCACCTATAGACTTGGGACTGGGCTGCTGTTCTGGTCATTTAATCTGTTTCCCATGACGTTGTTCTCATGGCCTCACAGCTACTAATACCCAGGCATTACCACAGGTTTCTCATGCAAGGTGTTACCCCTTGGCAGGAGACTCATTCTTCTCTAAAACCCTTCCTATATCTCTAGTTTTGTAGGTCTTGATTTATACTACAGGAAAAGGAGGCCTACTGAACAACATAAACAATTTTAATGGCCAAAACACTCTCCAACCAACACCAGCAGCACCATGAACAGGAAGAAGAAGAAACATGAAAGGAACAGGAACAGGTTCTCAAGAGGGACCTGTCCAGGCCCACATGAAAACTGTAGGAAAAACTGTAGTTGGTGACCTCTATCTGCACTTCAAGGGACACTCATGAGAGTGCACTACGTAACTTTTCTGTCAAGTTGGAGATAGGTTTTTAATTTACCTTTTGTTTCACTCTCTTTGTTTTACCTTGTTCTGTTTTGTTTTGTTTACTATGAAGATAAACAACCTTTAATTACTATCCACAGTAAATGCGTGCAATGCCGTGGACCACACATGAAACCTGTGCTGTCATCTTTTATGTAACAATACTTGGAAGAAATTCTTCTTATCTGGACACTAAAATGAACTCAATGCCCATCCTTTAAGTTTTTATTTATAACTGTGTTATTAGCTTGACTCATTACTTAGAAAACTTGAAGAATACAGGGTCCCTCCATCTTCTAGACCAAACCAGAGCCTGGCATAACCTCTCTGCAGGCCATACAATCTGCCTGTGCTCCCAAAGAAAAAAAGGGGGGTAATAATCAGAGAAAGCAGCCTACAGGTGTGATAATATTTGAGATTAAGTGTTAAGAAGTTGAGTTATACACTGAGCTCAGCCAGCTCACCTAACTAATTTTCAGATTGCTAGTTATACAGAGCAAATTGGTGATCTGAACCTCCCCTATAGTTAGTAAGGAGAGACAGGTATCCAGAAAGTATTTCCACCTCTCTTAATAACCTATTTTAGATTCGGATGATAATTTAAGATGTGATGATTGAAGTTTTAGAGGGCTAAAATGTAGCTGGATGAACAATATCTAATAGCAACAGAGAGTCCCCAAGAAACAATTACACTCACTTTCAAATTCTCTAAGAAAAATCTTAAACAAAAGGTTAGACTTATGTTGAAAGCTTCATATTTGGACTTGTCTCAATAATTTATTTATTTGTTTAAAATCCTTCATTCATTTTTAAATTAAGAAGACCTTGTTTAGATGATGCATTTAAGCATCAAGCTTGCTGTCATGAATATCAATATTTCCTTCAATACAATTAGTTAAACTACATTAAGTTACATTGAAGTAATGTCAACTATGTCACACTGTCATAGATCTTACTATGTGTTGTCAAAATTTTTTCACTCTTGCCTGTTTAAAAATATAGAAGAGAAGGGAAATTGCATTTTTAAATATCAGTGCTCTTCATTTGTTTCCCAGTTCTATCATGTATTAACAGTTTCTGAGGTTCTGCTGCTGTGTCAAATGAAAGTAAAGCAATGCCACACACCAAACCGACAGAGTCACACACAACAGCCCAAATAGCATCTTGAGATTTTCCTTGTGTTTCTTGGTACACGATTAAGTGAAAAATTTGCATACAGACTAGTTACAAAACAAAACTGAAAAAAAGAGGGATGGGAACAGATGGGAAGTTTTCAACACCTCCTAGTTTCTGACCATAAAGCTTCCAGAGTATTCTGCTTTAAAATTAATCAGTTTTTGTTTGCGCTAACTTCATCTGAAATTTTAAAGATGTAAAAGAAAATGCATAGATGATGGACTGGTGATGTAAAATGAAGATACACTGAGGTAATATAAAAAATATCTAAATTGCATTTAGGTCCTATATTTCTTTACCTCATCTTGGGTGTCCCAGAGAATGTGTCCATTATGTATTTCTTTGTTCTTTTTCAAATAAAAAACAAGACACACTTATTTTTTTTTTCACAAGAGTATATAACAAGGTAAAATAAGACAGAGACAAAGAGAGACAAAGAAAGCAGAAAATGAAATATCCAGGTGGAAATTTCTATTGCACTGTATGCTAAAGAGCTTTTTTATTGATATTTCAACTTTGTCTAGGTGGGATCAAAATACACAAATCCATGGGCCCTGATGGGATGCATCCATGTGTGTTGAAGTAGCTGGCAGAGGTGATTGTTGAGCCACTCTCTATCATCTTTGAGAGGTCTTGGAGAACAGGAGAGGTGCCTGAGGACTAGAGGTTAGACAATGTCACTCCGGTCTTCAAAAACGGCAAGAGGGAGGATCCAGGTAATTACAGACCGGTCGGTCTCACTTCTGTCCCTGTAAAGTTGATGAAACAGCTTGTTCTGGGTGCTATCTCCAAGCAATTAGAAGAGAAGAAGGTTATGAGGACTAGTCAGCATGGATTCAACAAAGGGAAATCGTGCTTGACCAATATTTTAGCTGTCTGCGGTCTCATCGCCAGTTGGGTGGATGGAAGATCAGTGGATGTCATCTACCTTGACTTCAGCAAGGATTCTGACACTGACTCCCATGACATCCTAATAACAAAGTTGAGAAAGTGTGGGATAGATGAGTGGATGGTGAGGTGGGTTGAGAACTGGCTGACAGGCCAGGCCCAGAGGGTTGTGATCAGTGAAGCAGAATCTGGCTGGAGATCTGTGACCAGCAGTATTCCACAGGGGTCAATGTTGGATCTGGTCTTGTTTAACATCTTCATCGATGACTCTGATGAGGGAATAGTGTCCACCCTCAGATAGTACCCAACGACACAAAGCTGGGAGGAGAGGTGGACACGCAGGAATGTTGCGCTGCCATTCAGTGAGACCTGGATCTGGCTGGAGAGCTGGGCAATGAGGAACCAGGGGAGGTTCAAAAAAAGCAAGTGTATTAAGTATAGAACATTTTAATTTCCCACACTCTGCTGGTGAGGAAGTACACAAAGGATAGCTGACCCAAATTGGCCAAAGAGATATTCCCTACCATGTGACATCATGCTCAGTGTTTACAGTGAGGTGAAGTTGGACAAGGCACAATCACTACTTGGCAATGTCCTGGGCAGCAGGTGATGAATAACTACACTGTGATTCCCTTTTTGGGGGTTCTTTTGTGGTTTGTTTTGGGTTGTTTTTCTCTTCCTTTGCTAACCTATTATCTAACTGCCATTATCTCAACCCATGAGTTTTTCTGTTTCTTGGTGGTTGTTTTTTCCCATCAATCTCGGCTCTCCTCTCCATCCCACTCAAGACCTGAGTGAGGCTTAGTTCTTGTCTGAGGCTAAACCACAGGATACACACATAGGGCCAAGACTGCAGGAATAGTTGTCAGAACACACAGTCCAATATGCATTTGCTTACTCTTACAAATATCCAAAACTATCTCGCTTTCTTTCCCCAGAAGTACACATTATCACAATCAATTTTTGGAAATCAATAGCTGGATGCTTTCACAGTAGCTCTGACACATTCCATCCTACTAACTCACCTAACACTTTTAAACTGCAGTACCCCTGGGCCAAATATGCTTAATCACATTTTTTTGAGCTTCTGTTGTGAAAATTTAATAAACACATGCAACATTACACTCTCTTCCCTTTACATCAGCTGACATAGCTCAGGGATGTTTTTAACAATACTTTAAAATGGCTGGATTTTGGCACAGGAATATATAAACTAACAGAATCCAGGGTCAGTTAGCTCTTTTAAGGTTTGGGTCTGCACAGCTAGATGTTGTAAAGCATTATGATTGAATTAAAGACATTAGTGTGAATGATAGGAAAAAGTAGAAAAAGACAAGAGCTAAGACAAGAGACCTGAAAACCAAATGACACAATAATACACAGAGAAATTATTAGGAGGAAGGCATTCCGATTTTTATTGCTCTGATTTATACTTTGCTTACAGCAGCACCAAGTGAACTGCAAATCAGTGAAAGCAGTGAAGACGAGCACCAATTTACTGTGGGGTATCTCACTGACTTACAGAAAAATAACAAAAAATCTGATTTGGACTTTGTAGTGAAGCTATTAGACTGAATTCCCACTTTCAATGTACTGCAGTCTTCTTAAAGAATCATAGAATTTTTAAGGCTGGAAAAGACCCCTAAGATCATCCAGTTCAACCTACCGCCACCAAGTCTACCCTTAAACCATGTCCTCAAGCACCGCATCTACCCGTCTTTTAAACACCTCAAGAGATGGGGACTCAACCACCTCCCTGGGTAGACTGTTTCGAAGAAGAAAGTGTTTATTTTGACTTATATTGGGAATTCCAAAAATTGATGTATTTTTTATCACCGAAAGAATGAACGGATCTTCAGTCCCAACTGGCCTCATAGAGGAAAAAGAGAAGAGTGTATTGCTAATTAGTAGATAAAAATGATCATAGAACTGTATAATACCTTAATTCAAGCCATCTCTGCCATTAATTCTTCTGTTTTAAACAGGAATTTTATAAATATCATGACCTAACCTCTTCTTTTTTAAACTTCTCCCTCAAAACCAAATTAGAACAGAAGTTAATGCAGCTAGCCTCTGGGCAGCCTTGCTGCCAAACTTTATGCTTTGTGATCATAAAACATTTCAGTAAACTGAATTTTAAGTATCTGAATTTTAGTCAAGAATTTTTTATCCCACTTAGGAATTGGTTCATAGTGACAAAATTTATTTCCCTTGTGAACTCAGACATTGTCATAGAGGAAAGGCGTTTTAGTTTCTGTTGATCAGGGTTTGAATATAAAAAGGCATTTACTAAAAACTATTATCTGAGGTATTTAAGATTTATAGCCTTGAGTACCAGAACTCTCTCTGTTTTTCCCTCTCTAAATAAGAACAATTGCAGAGTTTCTCTGGTCCCAGAAAGTTTGTAAATGTTTCTTGCAAAAATAAAGCTTAGAAAAAAGGAGGGGGAAAGTGGTTGTTCCATTTTGGATGGCAAAAAAAATGAACATTCAGGGCAGAGGCTTTAAATATCCTCTTTTCCCAGTAGAAAGGAAGTCAGTCTTTTTTTATACTGTTCTCTTTCACATTGTTTCTAAGGCTGACAATAATACTTACAGGGATGGTTTTGGTTTTGCTTCCTTCCACATAAAAACTTCACCTAAGATATAAGTAAACATATAAGTAAATAGCTATTTAAAAATAAAATAATAATTAAAAAAAAAAAAAAGCCTTGAATGAATTGGAGGGAGTATTTATGAACAAACCTCTTAGGGCTACCAATTTATCACTTTGTTTTCTTGCTCCAAAAACCTCATAAAAGTGCTGCAATTTACTAGCTAGGGAGTCATTTATCTTCGACAGCTAGACCTGAACAAAGAACCATTACAAATAACACCTCTAACCAGCACTAAATAAAGATTACAGGGATATTACATCTTCTTTCACTATATCTGAGGGTGACTAGTCAGGAAAGTGACTCGTGGTAATGTTTTCACTGGAGGAATTTGCCAGCGACACTGAGTATAATGAGTTTCCTGATGGTTCTTACATTGCCTTGACTTTCAGACAAGAAATAACTGGTGCTTGACTCCTTCAGCACCAGCCTATGGCAGCTGGCAGGAGAAAAATGACTCTTAAAGAAGACAGAGGAAAATGTCAAGCATACAGACATAATTAAAGCACAATGTAGAGCGAACTCACACACAACCAGAGAAAATGAAACTAATGGCATTCAAATGAAAATTACCTTCTCTTTAATGGTATTCCTTTTCCCATCCCTTCCCTTTTCTTTTTTTTTTTTTTTTTTCCCCAGTTAAAAGAACTTTAATTGTTACATGGGTTGTGCAGTACTATGAGAAAACTCTAATTTAAAACATATTTCCTACATAACAAGGTCAAGCTTTGCTGCACTGATAACCCTGAAGCAAGCTTGGCTTGGAGCCTTCAATCACGGCTTTTTTCTATTGTGTAACAGGATATCAGAAAAGAAAATTCTGAAAAGCAAAACTATTGGGATTCCCAGGATAGTGCCTTTTACTGCAGGCATCTTTCAGGGGAAGGGCATATTCTGTATATCTACAGACTTAGATAGATATGAGTAATTCTTTTATTTATGGATTTTTCAATGTATACATGCCTGCCTATGCAGATAGATCTGATAACAGAAGAAATATGTACATGCCTTTGTACATTCATGTCAAGATATAGTGTAGGCATTTACAAATATGAGGGGAAGGAGAATCCTAATTTTCTACTATCCTATCTCCATCTCCAGGAGAAGTGGCATAGTTACTTTCCATTTCAGCTTTAAGGTGTCCCTGCAATGTGCACAAACATTTGTCCAGGTATGTAATCACACATACATATACACAAGCACATTATGTGCACTGATTTTATTTCCCTTTATTTTTTATTCTGCCTCACATTCAATTCAACAGAGCATTATTTAATTTTGAGGCAAATAATTATAGCATGCTAGTGTTCCAGACCCAGTCCCAGCCTTTCATACTGTATATTGCCATACTGCAGGAGAAATATTTAATATTACAGTGTAATAACTCGTGCAGAGTGCTAGATATGAAAATTGAAGCTAAACATTTTGCTGGCTGGGGATTTTACTGAAACAAAATCCTAAGCTGTGTAGTAAGTGACTTCCTTCTTTGCAAAATGGTGAGAATGCTTTTCACAAGTTCTAACTTCATCTTTCAGACTCACAGACATGGCGTGTCTTTCTTTCAGGGATATCTAGAATGAATTTTAAAATAATAAATAGATAAACCTAACAAAACACAAAATTAACACAAATGGGACCATGTTCCACCAACTAAAAACAGAGGAAAAAAACTTCTATAACGAAGAGCCAAACCTATAATGGATTTGCTTAGATTTAAGCTTGACAGAATAAAGGGAGCTACTCTTCACTGGATGAAGATTAGGTTGGAAAATATCAACTAGTCAAAACCAAAATGTCTTCTGAAAACATATATAGCAGTAGGACAGACATCATAGAGAACAGATTGCTGAGACTGCATGTTTAAGCAAAAGGTTTTCGGATCCAGAAGATAATTTCTTGTCACCCGCTCTGATACCATTTCTAGATCACCTGTTTTTTACACACTCTGTCAAGAACACTGAAACAGAGTGGAAAGAGTTTCTTCTAACTTTTCACTTGGAGCTTTATACAAATAATTATCATTGTGATAAGTATTTGAATCTCAATTTCTCCTGCTGTAATATCTACTAAGCTACTGTTTCTTCTTTGAGATGGAATAAGGTGCAGAAAGTCACTCATTCTTCCAAATACCTATTTTTCAGTTCAGTTCAGTTCAGTTCAGTTCAGTTCAGTTCAGTTCAGTTCAGTTCAGTTCAGAGTTAACTTTAGCTCCCACTTTTCTCTCCATTCACACACTGTTGCTTCATTAAAGAGAACACCCTTACTTATTAAGCTTAAATATGTTTCTATAAAAAATATGATCATTATTCTTAAAGGGCACTTCAAAGTCTGTGATATAAATAAGTCCAAGCTGTGACCTTGTCATTAAGATATTTGAGCATTTGTGAAACTTCACAGAAATCTCAGATGAAGAACGTATGTTGAGGATATTCCTTACATTTGAACATCAGATTTGTAAAAAAACCCAAACATTTCAGCCACTTTTTCTTCCTGGGGTGGACAGTAAGCCTTTAGAAACAGCCCCCCAAAGGAACAAAGCCTGAGAAATGGCATGCGTGTATTGGTTTCAGCTAAGATATATTCCATTTTCTTCATTGGAGTTAGTATGAGCTGTGGTTTTGGGTTTGTGCTGGAAACAGTTTTGATAATATAGACATGGTTTTGGGTATAATTATCACCTTGAACCATGGTGAAGAAGGATCTTTTATAGGCCAAATGGAAGCATCAGTGACAGGAAGAGTGCAGCTGTTGATGTGATGGTGAGTCTTTGCTAAATGTGAGTATAATGGGTCCTAGGAAGCAGGGAGTAAGTTAAAGGAGTTGTGAAAGTGGCCTGATTGATGCCAAGTTCTGCGCAAAGTTGCTTTAAAGACATTTCAATTCCCACTTCTGTTTCTGAGCTCAGTGAAGGATTAGAGGAAAAAATTGTGAGCTTTCTGTTTTTTGTCCAAACACACAGAAAAACAAAGAATTGTCTTTTTAAAATATTAGAAACAGTTAAATTCTGTTCTCTTGTACTAAGACACACACTCATCCCTCGGGCTTTTTGTGGCAGTAGATAACTCAATCCAAAATCATAGTTTCTGTGGCTAGAGTTTTGATGGTGAGCTTATTAAAAATCAACTTTGCATTTTGTTTCTTCATTTAGATTTCTCAGGCCCAATAACTGAACACTACAGGCTACAGACAGTAACTGCCCTGTTATCCTTAACAAGTACAGGCATATACAACAAAATAAAAGTTTTCTTATCTATCCACATAGAACCAGAAGCAGAAGCAGCAAAGCATCAGTACATACACCCCAATGGAGCTTAGTAGACTACTTCACCAAAGCTGGATTGAAAAAAAAAACCAAAACCTGACAACCAAAAGCCAAAAGCAAACACAGAGCCTACAGCTATTTGTTTTTTAACTGTGTAAATAACAATTTTGTTTTGATCTTCACTTGGACGGCTAAGTTCCAAGAGCTGCAGAAGCAAATGGTAATAAAAGGTACAGGATTTTCAAAGGGTTTACATAGCCATTCCTCTGGAAAATAAACACTTTAACATGTAGAGTACCACCTGTACTCTCACTGGTTGGGCTTTTAAGTTTTTTGGGGGTTTTGGGGTTTGTTTGTTTTTGTTTTTTTTTCTTGTCTAGTGTCATGATTTAGCCTCAGCTGAACACCACACAGCCACTTGTTTACCCATCTTCCAGCACGGCCAGGGGAGGAGGGGGGAAAATGTTGAGGCAAAGGTAAACCTCATGTCTTAGGATAAAGACAGTTTACTGGGACAGCAAAGGGAGAGGGAAATAACAACAACAGGACTTAGAATATACCAAACCAGTAATACACAATACAGTTTCTCACTCAGACCCTACAGCTCAGATCTGTCATGAAGCCAGACCATCACTGAGCAACACATACTGGAGTTGTGCTGCTAACTAGCCCCCTTTTATACAGAGCATGACATCATATGGTATGAAATACCACCTTTGGTTAGGCTCTGAGTCCCTTGTCCTGGCTGTCTTCTAACTCCTGGCGAAAACAAACCCTATCCTAGCCAAACCCAGGTAAATCTTTTATCACCCCAAGAAACCATGTGTTGAGAAAAATAAAACCTATTTTGCTTTTTCCATCTGTTTTCTGTGACTACTGAAGAAAAAAGGACCACCTAAAAAGAGTGCTTCAGGCTGTTATCAATTACTCAGTGAAAGCGTGATGGATGATTAAAATTTCTTCTGGAAACCTAAGAGAATAGTATTATTGTACCAGAATCCTTGCAACTTTGTTTCTTGCATTTGGCTGTCCATGCCTCCCCAAGGGTGTGATGTCAGTATGTCCTTATCCCAACAAAACTCTTGGGGTGTGTGCATTGAACTCCAGCAGGTTTAGCTGATGGAGGCATAGACAGAAATTCTACATCTGCAAGAAAATATAAAGATACAACTAATCAGGAGTCAGCACAACCTCTACTGAAAATACCACCAGAATAGGATGTCCTTATAGTTTTGATGAAACTCTGGCTTAATTTGAAAGAGAAGGAGGGAGGGAAGGAAAAGGAGAGAATCTTTCGACTGAAATCCATTTACCCTGCTCTCATCACTACTGGTGAGTGGGTGGTATATTATGCATACAAAGAACAGTAGATACCTAATGTAACTACTGTGATTAATTGCCTGATTCTGAAACTGAATTACTATCGGTTACTATATTACATTACATACATTTATGCCGTTCTGCACTATTTTTTTTTCATTTTACAACAATTCCTAAATTAAATTACACTGTTTTTGCAAGTTCACAGGGTACATAATTCAATATAGTACTTGCGGTACGTAAACTACAATAGCAAGCAAATTATGGTGATACTTTATCAAGAAAAAGATATTTATAGTACAGTGATTTGTAGATTTACAGTATATCACAGCAGAAGAACAATGTATTCAAGTCATTAACTAAATTAAACAGAAAATTTGTTTTCCTCATGTTCCATTTGTTTTTCAAACAAAAATCCTCCTGACTTCAGTGTTCTGTCTGAGTAACAAAAATTGTATCAATGAAAAGTTTAAATGTTTATGTTTACTTTCAAGATCAATCATGGTATCAATCACTGGAGATTAATAATGACAAGTATGATTTTCCTGTTAAGAGAATCCTTCACATTAGTTCAAGGCAGAAAACAATCCCAAGGCTTTATATATTTTCACTCTGTATTTTAGGATGATTCTTGAAAATAGTGCTGGCAGTTTTAATGAACTGTACGTAATTAAGAACAACCAGCATTTTCATCTTTGCAGTGTTAGTAGTTTACTGGTTGGAGGCAGTTCCATTCAAAATACTAACTGGCCTTTAACTCTAAGCTCATTAGTGAAAAGAAGTAATATCTTTAAGATCTTTTATCTGTCAATACGCATAGGACATTCTACTCGCATTCATTTCTGTCCTAGTATCTTATAGCCATATGTACTGCCAACACACACACAAAGTGTTTTGAAATTTTGTGGTTGTTTTTGAACCCGAGATTCTAATCATTCTATGAAAAAGAGCTGTCTTAAATTCTGAAGGTGAATAATGTAAAACTTTTAGCATAATTAGACATGTGTCTCATTGAAAACAAGCTGACTCTATGTCAACTTTTCTTTTAGAGCAATGGCTGCTATTTTGTGCCAGTCCTGGACAGAATTGAATCTCGTTGCACAGTACAAAATGAGAATAAATAACTGTTGGGTGTTGAACAAGCTGCTTCCTTCCCCTCTTGCCTCACAGAATTTAGAGTCTTAGAGTCAAATATGTAAATGTGTAATTATAAAAAAGAGATGAATTTATTTTTGAAAGCCCTGACATTTAACAAAACAGGAGCCAAAGTGATAAAGTGCTCAAAAGGACTGCCAGCAGGTGACTTCACACACCATAACTGCTTTACTACGAAGTGATTAATACTGATCATGAGGGAAAATAACATGCCATCCTTTCTTCCTAAGAACATAAAAGAAGCTGCTTAGGTCACCAGGAGCAGAGTTGTGGACATGGTCACAGTTGCAGCTACACTGAGAAATGCTTAGGTCAGGGAGGAGACATGATTATTCAAAATGCTAGATAAAAAGTAATGCTCAAAGGCCATATGGATGTTAGCAGAGCAAATGAATAATCAGACTTTAAAAATGAAGTTCATATTGATTAGAATGCAAATGTCAGTTGGAATTAGACTGCATGAGGAATGTTTCCTGCCTCTGTTATGCAAATGGAACCTTGACAAGTCATTCAAAGCACTTGGCCACTCTCTGGCCACAAGTACTGGATCACTCTTTCCCAGGGGTAACTCCCAGTAGCTGTGACCGATCTTGGGAGACATCAACAGAGATACACTGGATTCACATTTTTACTGTTCAAATTCAGACAAAGGACAATATGAAATGAGCAGTGAAACATACTTGCTGGTTGACCTTCCAGCCTATGAAGAGAAACAGAATCCCTCAGCAGCACTATTTCCATCAATTATTTAGTTTATTCAGTGATATTTTTATATAACTTCTTATCATATCAAAACCTACTTATAGTCTTCAGGTTATTAACCTTGCTAGTGGGTAGTCTATCCTTTTTTAATAGGTGAGCAAATTGAAGACTAGATTATTGTAAATATTTGGCTTTTTAAAAAAGGGATAGGTATTACAAGGATTAAGTGTATGGGTATATCTGGCATATTGAAAGTAAAAAAAAAACTCTTCAGAAGAGCAAGAACTGCATCAAAGCCCACGAATACTAATTCTAGGACACCTTTTCTGTTGTATTCTGAAAGGATGGTTTTGCCACATTATCTGGACAGCCAACCTGCTGCACCATGACCAGTTATGTTAAATTAAAGCCGTTATTTGTGTTGTCACTGCCTGCACAGAATAAAGACAAATCCTATTACCGAACTCAATTCCGTCCCCATATGAATATAAAACTTGAAAAATATTTTCTAGGCACATCAATTCTTTTGTCTGCCATCTAATAGGTCCATGTTATCTTGATTTCTCTGTTGTAATTAAATGTAATGATTGCATATTTATTTTTATTTACAAAGGCAGTTGCTTCTACAATAAAATTTGTTTTAATCGATTGAAGACTCATTTAATGGACTTTTGAGGACTGAATGTATTTAAACAGTGCTCTAATAAGACATCTAAACATGCATAAATCAAAGTAATTAAATCAATGGAACACTAGGAAAATTGTGAACCAAAAGATATTTTTAAAAATAAGCAATAAAAACATGATTTAAGATCTCAATTATTTGAACAGCCACATTACTGATTCCTGTATTCTCTGTTTCTCTCACTAAATTGCTGCCCTTGGTCAGAATCCTGTGCTCTATGTATCATAATTAGGAACTGAGCAAAATAATATCTTCCTTTTATAATTTCTCCTATATAAAATAAAGAATACTGTGGAGGAATCTATGAAGAGCTGTCATGGTAGAAAATTGTAATGCAGCTGTATGTCCAGAATAATTTGCATATTGAAAACAGAAACCTTTCCTATATCATACACATCACACAAAGACAGGTAGTTGAAGGTTCAGACCTTCAACTAGGACTGCCTGTGTAAAGTTCAACAGTCTTCCACTTGTGCTTAATCACAGAACTTACTTTTTATTTGTCCAGGTTTCAGCAAGGAGAGAGTTAATTTTCACAAGGAACCATCACAGGTGAGCAGAGCTGGTCAAGGGTGCTTTCCATGATAGGTGAGGGTCAGGCTCCCCATCAACGGAAGCTAGGAGGATCTGTGTGGCTCAGGAATGGGCTAAGTGCAGGCTGGGCATTTAGTCAGTCACCAGGTAAGTAAAGTGCTTTATGTTATCACTGTTTGTGTATTCTGTCATGAGGTCTGTTGTTATTGTGGCTCCCCTTGCCCTGTGCAGTGTCACTATCCCAACCTTCAGGTGCTACTGTCCATTTCTCCTCCACAGGGTTGGGGTGAACAAGTGGCACGTGTGCTCAGCTGCCACCTGGGGCTGATCCACAATATGTATTTTAAGTTCAAAATTTTCTCATTTTTTCATTAAGGAATACTTCACCTCTTGCACATATCCTCACACAGATAGAAGTAAATGTACATGTCCTCCTCACAGGTATGTTTATGCTCTTCTCACCAAGGCAACCACTCACTTCATGGCTGCTGGGCTGTGTTTACATAAACTCTGCATCCCACTGGCTCCAGGCACAGGTAGAGTCTGGAACCCAGTTCAGGTCCATGTGCAACCAGCTGTGTAAGTGCCCCTTAATGCATAAAAACCCTTGGTGTTGTAGCTGTCAGAAGTATACCATTATGCTGGAGTCTCCCACATGAGATTCATAGTAACCAGCTGCTCGATTTCACATAGAATCATAGAATCTTTAGGGTTGGAGAAGATTATCAAGTCCAACCATCAACCCAATGTGCACTGTGACAGCACAATAGTTGTGCAGGGCAGCTATGAAGACCTTTTTGTTGGTCACGCAGAGAAAAGGATACGAAGTAACTTGCCCAGTTGTAAAAATCTGGAATAGTCATCTCTGAATGAAAATCATCTGACTCCCCAATCTGTTTCCTTTCTCCTTTTGTGATCTCTTTACTTAAGCTTCTTTCATCCATGAGAGGGAAACCACAGTATAATTTAAGGCAGAATTTATTATTTCCAGTTTTAGGTATATAATAATTGAGGGAAAGTTAGAAGCCTGTGGTTTTCATAGAGCAGGGGAAGAGTGTGAGGAGTCCTCCCCCTGAGGAGGAAGGAGCAGCAGAGACCGTGTGTTGTACTGATCCAAAGCACTATTCCCTGTCCCAGTGTGCCACTTGTGGGGAGGAAGGAGAGAAATCTGTAGTGAAGTTGAGACCAAAAAGAAGGGAGGGATGGGGTAAGGGTGTGTTATTTCCCATTATCTTGCTCTGATTTGCCTGCTAATAACAAAATAATTTCCTCAAGCCTGTCTTTCCCATAACAGTAGTTTCTGAATGATCTCTCCCTGTCCTTATTCTGACCCACAAGTCTTTTGCTGTATTTTGTCTCCCTTGTCCAGCTGAAAAGGTCAGTGATAGAACAGCTTTGGTGGGCACCTGGCCTCCAGCCTGGGTCAACCGACAACATAAATATCATTTAACATGAGTGTGGTTTTCACATACAGATAGTTAAACAGTCTACCAGTTCACAAGAATGCAACCAAGCTAAAATTCTCTTTTGGAATAAACTGACAGAGTGTTTAATATGAAAGCTGAGAATTTAGACCTTTATCAGGTTAAAAATGAAAGTTTAACAGATGGCTTATTGGAAGCTGCCTTATTTGAGACAGAATAACAGCATATTGTGATAGATCCTTAATACAAGCCAGAAGATTCCTGAAATTTTTTGCAGTTATTTGCCAAAATAACATCAGTTGTCTTAAGCATTTTCAATTTTTTTTTTACTTCCTGGACACAAAAAAGTAAAGATTATCTGAGTGACTGTCTGAAATTAAAATAGCAGAAAAACACTTTTAAAAAAGTGACTTCTCTTAGTAAGAGTAAACCAAGAGGGATTCTGCACCTGACATCACTTAATGTTTTGATGGAAGCAATAAAATAACTTCAGGTATTTCTCAAGCAATGACTTTTAAAACTGGTGCAGAGAAGATCCATCAAAAATAAATCAAACCTCATTTTGCTTGTGCTACAAGAAGTGTGTGTAATAGAAAGTTATTAAGACCAAAGCCGCTTGCTGCATGGCCTCAGAACACTCTCCAATTGCCAAACCATTCTCCAATCAATCAACCATCAGTCTCATTTTGTCTTGCCACCACTGATGAGAGTCACCATCTGACTGTATATTACGAGATAAAGGAGGTTAGTAGCTTTGTTTTCTTCTTTATTAAATGATTTGCACCACTCTATTCTGTCTCTAAGACAGGTGTGATCTTATAGGGAAAACCTACACTTTCTGGAAAATTATTTCAAAAGCTAGATCAAAATGTAATCTAATGTCTAAGGAAGGTGTTAATTAAAAATGAATAAAATTATAATGGGACTTGAATCACCAGATATGTAATAGCTGAAATAATAGTGTTTGGCATCAGAAGAAATCTCAGACTGAAAATAGCTATGGGTTTTTATATTTATTTTTTTTTAAACTATGTATCAAAATATTTTGCTACTTAGTTCTCTCATCAATATATTTTTCCTATGCACCCTGATTTATAAATTTACAAGCCTGCCTGGAGATTGTTGTAGGGAAAGAGTCTCCTGAGAAACCTCAAGCATTATGAATATTGACAAATATTCAAAAAATGACAAAAAATACAATCTGGATTACGGTGTAGTATGTTTCTAGAACAACTGTTCAGTCGTTCTTTGTCTCCAGGTCAGAGTGATGGAACAGCAGTGTACTGTATTAAAAAACAGGTATATACCATACCTTCCAATAGGAACTCTTAAACACTGGTAGTGTAAGGATTGTCAAAATAACTGGTCTAATGTATACTTTGTCTCAAATTTGGAGTAATTTCACAAAACAGCACACAAAGAAGGTGTACCTCCAAATTAAAGACACTGCATTTTATCACCTCCCCTTCCCCTTTTACTCTCTGGCACCAGCCAACACACCTTGGTTCATTATATGTCAACATATCTGTAAGCAGTGGATTATATGATATGTCAGGCTGAAAAATATGTTCAGTCTTCCCATCTCACTTCTGGTGAAGCCAAACATAGCTGTGACTATCCCAAAGGTATTAGCCTTCCACTTGTTCATTTACACAGCATCAAGCAAAGGCCTGTGAAGACAATGATACACACTGCCTTTGTTCTACTGCACTACATTTGATCCGTTAACTTATTTGACACCCTAAGTACCAGCAGTACCTTTAATTGTTAAGGTGTAATTAAGAGTTTCTCCTAGATCTCTATTTTACCATGCAAACGCACTTTCCAATACTTCTCTGTTTCTAGAGAAATAATTGAATGAATTTTCATGTAACTAGTTGAAAGTAATTGTGCTCAACATTTCTAACTGTATTCTTTCATAGAATCATAGGGTTGGAAGGGACCTTCAAAGGCCATCTAGTCCAACCCCCCTGCAATAAGCAGGAACATCTTATCAAGAGCCTTATCAAGCCTGGCTTTGAATGTCTCAAGAGATGGTGCCTCCACCACCTCTCTGGGCAACCTGTTCCAGTGCCTCACCACCCCCACGGTGAAGAACTTCCTAATGTCTAATCTAAATCTGCCCTATTGTAGTTTAAAACCATTGCCCCTTGTCCTATCACTGCATGCCCTGGCAAATGTCCCTCTCCATCTTTCCTGTAGGCCTCCTTCAGGTACTGGTAGACTGCTATGAGGTTTCCCACAATCTTCTCTTCTCCAGGATGAACATCCCTGGCTCTCAGCCTGTCTTCACAGGGGAGGTGCTCCAGTCCTCATATCATCCTTGGGGCCTCCTCTGTACCCTTTCCAATAGTTCCATGTCCTTCTTGTGCTGAGGGTTCCAGAGCTGGACACAGTACTCCAGGTGGGGGTCTCATGAGAGCAGAATAAAGGGGTAGAATCACCTCTCTTGATCTGCTGACCACAGCTTTGCTGATGCAGCCCAGAACACGGATGGCCTGCTGAGCTGTGAGTGCACACTGTTGACTCATGTCCAACTTTTCACCCACCAATACTCCCAAATCCTTTTCCACAGAGCTGCTCTCTATGATATCACCTCCCAGTCTATATCGGTAACAAGGCCTTGCCCAAATGCAGCCCCCTGCACTTGTCATTGGTCATTGTTGAACTTCATGAGGTTTGCACAGGCCCACCTCATTTTTTGTTTTTGTTTTTTTTTGTTTTCAAAGATTTGTTAACATTTTTCTCTTTTCTCAAGGTTGTATTTATTGTATTCACTTTGGAAGTTATCTGGTCAAAGAGTTTCCTGTATGCACGAAGAAGCATTTGCGTTTATAGAAACATATCATAACAACTCATGAATGCTGCAAAATGTTTTCAAGAAATAAAAACAAATACCAGAAAATTAGGAGAATAGGAGTCATAGTTCATCAGCAAAATGTTGTGATAAACAGAGTTCCACTGATGTACAGTACATGCACAGAACTGTTTTGATAAATCAGTAATATTCAGACACTGTGGGAGGCTGGAAAACAAAGAGGACGCTTGTTAAGTGGTTCTCACTGTCTCCATTTGAAATGCATCAGAAGTTCATGTCAGCTACTCAGCAGATCCTTATTTAGAGCGGACCTGCCAGCTTGGGCTTAGAGCGTCACGGTGCATCAGTGTGTTCAGAAAAGTGATTTATTGTGGCAGCATGAATGTCTAATTATGTGCATAGCTTATAGTTTTTCAACAGGAAAGAACCCAAATGAGTGAAAGGCTGAAATTAGAGTTATTCCTTGTTACCAGCATTTGCTTACATGTTACCATTGAGTTTTTTAAATTACATTATTTTTTATCCTTCTGTCCTCTTGCTTTATCAAAGCTACAACATTATATTACAGTCTTCCTCTGTTGGATATGTTTTTAAAAGCATTTGTGAGACTCATTCCCACAAAACACATACTAATTGCTTTTTATTACATATGTTGGCTGTCAGTCATTTTCAATATCTACAGTGCTATTAGTTTCACCGGTACTGACCTTATAGGAGAGCTATTATTAAATCAAGTGATTACAGCATAGCAAATATCAGGTTTAAATTGGGTTTAACCTTTAGTTGTCTCCTCAATTACACAATTTTTAGTTTAACTCTCGTCTGTCCAGATTTTCAAGAAATCCTCTATCTCATTCAGTGGGCAATATGAATGGTACTACATTAATGGACCGCTATTCAACATTTTTTTTTACCTTTATTGCTCAGCTTGTGACCCACAGGGGATTTTTACAGCACATTACTCATTACTTGAACTCAGTTCTGAAGAATTATTAGTTCCCACATAGCCCCTTACAGCAGTCTTCATTGCAGTAGTTCTGCTTCACAAACACAAATTCTTTTATCTTCACTGAATCCTGTAAGATAAGTGATTATTATTTTGTCCATTTTGTAGAGGCAGGGAAAAAAAACCCTAAAGACAAACGTTTCCATTAACTTAGTATACCCAGTTTTCAATATTTAGCATTCCTTTTCTCACTGTACAGAACATTTACCAAGCCCAGCTTTCAGTGACTTTAGTTGCTGATGTGAACACCCTGCAACTATGTAAATCAAGGCAGAGGATGCTAAGTTGGGCACACAGCTAATGTCTAAACACTCAATTAGTGACTGCTTTTGTAAAGTTTGGTTCAAGCAACTTGCCCACAAGAACTCTCACAGCACTAGGACAGAAATGAATTCTCCATATCAACAGCCAACTGCCTTAACATTCCCATGTCTCCCCACAGTCCCCTTCCTCGCTTAGTGATTACGTCCCAGTAACAGAAACAAATGTGCAAACAATGCAGTATGAAGTGTTTCACATCCTCTGTTCTGTGTTTTTCCTTTGGTTGTTTTGTGGCTTTGAATGTCTTCATACATCATTATCCAGTAATGTTTTCTCAAAGAAGGATACCACTGCATTTGTGTAAGACAGCTGCAACCAAACCTGGGAGAGATGCAGCCCTAGTCCAGATGCTGCAGGACTGAGCAACTTCTTACTACACCTGGACTGCATGTCCAATCACCTACAACTCCTCCTTCCTGTGTTATTTTTAGGCAAAACCACAGGCAAATGCACCTGTAGCACATACTGAAGGAGCCCAGTATGCTCCAGACACGTCAGGCCAATTCTTAGACCATCTGCTGTGAGCCTTGCATACATGAATTGTAGGTCTGGTGTGTTTTCAAACTACAAGTACATTGTAACATTCATTCAGGACCTTGCTCTGACAGGAGCTACTGCCTGAACTCCAGGCCAACCACTTGGAAGGACACTGAATTTCCAGTCATCCACCTGTTCTACAAAAATATATTGTATCAGTTAGTTCTTTTGGCTCCCTGGTTATCCATGCCTAAAGTTTACAGAGAGAACACTGGGAGAGAAGAGTCATGATTAGAAGAAACCATGCAGAATACCATGACATCAAGGGAGAATTCTCCAAGTTCCATTGAGACATTAGAATACAATCTTGTTAGCATTTATTATGTTGCTGTTAAAACTTATTGGAAAGTTATCATAGAGAAAACAACATTTGGTAGGGAAGATAAAAAGCTAAATCAAAAGGTAGCATTTAGGAAGCTCTCAGCCAAACTTCCATCTAACTTCCATCAAAACCTTAATTTAGCCACTTAGGTGAGATAGATCTCCTTTTCTAATATGTAGACCAAGAAACTCCAAATGTATTCAAAGAGAAAGTTTGTGAGTTCTAATTCATAGGCAACTATTAACAACATAGCTAAATATGAAAATGGATTCCTACCTTTTATACCAGATTTTGAAAAAAAAAATATTTACCAGAGGCCCATTAATGTTTCTCCTCTAGCATAAGAAATTGTCTGTGGTTAGACAGATGTGATAAAAGAAAAATCATGAACATATGGGATTAAAGCTTCATAGTAAAATTCAGGAGTAACAAACATTAGTCTTTTTTGGCACTCACTTTAGCTCCCATTTGAGGTAATCCACTCATGCTTTGGAGATGACTAAAGGAATCTAAACTAGTGAAAATTTTCCAGTGATGACAATAGAGCAGGACAATACTATGTAAATTTACACACCTTCACCTATGTCTTTGTTAGAGATTTGAAAAGAACTGAATTAAAAATAATTCTAAGTAGTTAAAAAAAAAGTGTTCTTTTTTCCTATTGGTTTAATGATGATTTAAATGTACTGCTACTTCCCACCTTGTAACAATGAAACATAAGAGTGAGGCAGGAATGAATCTTAGGTGTATGCTTTGTCCAAGGATCAGCAGTCTTCCTGAGCTGTTGCATCCAATTTTATTTCTTCCTTTTTTTTTTTTTTTTTATGTAGGAAATTATCAGCAAGGTAAGTGTGGTATTAGCCACAACAACTTCTGTGACCGAAAGAGGCAAAACTTGTCAAGGGGCAAGAACTTCTGTTACAGAGAACAGTCCTCAGTACTAAGTTCAAAATTCAGTGAGATGCAGAAGCTACTATCTCTCAACAGCACCTCATAAAAAATCTCCTTCTGCATTGCATCTCATAAGTGAGAACCTGTCATCTTGGTCTAAGTGTTGGTCCTGGACTTTTTCTTCCAGCATCTTCCCATTATCTAAACAGGCTCAGTTGTACCCAAATAATTCACAGCAGATGTTTGCTAGAACTTTCCTTAAGACTCAAAAGTGACAGAGATCCCATCTCATTAAAAACCCTCAGAACAGGATTTTTCTGAGCAATTCATGTATTCATAATTTTTTTTCTTCTTAAAAATAGTTTTCTGGCTTGAACTACTGAGTGTGTGAAGTATTCTACCTCAACAAACCAACCAGCATGTTTCAACCTAATGTGTCTCCAGTGAAACTTGTCTAACCCATTTTTCCCCGCAGCATGTACTAACATCTCTTCAAGGCAACTTGGGTTCATTCTACCTATACAAAGAGGCAGCTCTTCACCATGTATTTATTTTAAGATGGCGCTTGGTTACAGCTCACAAGGTCTGGCAGCTCTTAGTATAGGCAAAGTTGCTTGCATCTGCTTGTATGTGTATTTAAAGATTTCCATTGTTCCAGCACAAAGGTCCTGCACAGGCTGCAGGTGAATATCAGCTCCACCATCATTCTACATAGGCAAAGGGGTACAGCCTGCCTCAGCATGGCCTTCTCCAGGGACTGCAAGGGAATCTCTGCTCCTTCAGCACCTCCTCTGCCCTCCTTGGTCTCTGCAGGGTTGTTCTCACATATTCTCACGCCTTTCTCAGGCCACAGTTGCTCCTTGGTTTTTTTGTTTTCTAAGGTGTGTTATCCCCAAGGCACTACCACTGACTGGCCTGGCTTTGGGCACTGGCAGGTCTGTCTTGGAGCTGAATGGTGTTGGCTCTTTCAGACATGGGGGTGGCTTCTAGCAGCTTCTCACAGAAGCCACCTCTGCATCACCCCACTACCAAAACCTTGCCATGCAACAGCAATACACCGGTGTATTATCCAAGGAAAGATTTCATTTGAGACTGCAGCCTTATCTCAGATTAGTTTTATTTAAAACAATGTTGAGATAGACCCCTATGGACTCTCTAGTATCAGTTCAGAGGTCAGTCTGAGAGTAGCCTTTGGTCAGGACCCCGTAAAGGGTCAAGGAACAGTATTTTCTAAGCCCTAGTCAAAAGACTGAATATACAGAAGATTTATGTATTAAGATTTTTCTTTTGCTTTCTTCCCCACTGCTACTAGTTTTCCCTAATGATGAGGCTGTGAAAGAGAAAGGAAAAAATAAACACATAATTACTGGCTATTTCAAGCTATCCTATATGCAGTGTTTACTAACATTATGGGAATTATATGTCTAGTTATGTATTTTGGCTTTCTTTCCCAAATTCTTGCTTTAGCAAATGACCCAAACACATGTTCTACTATCTATTTATACTTTTTTTGTGGAAATACTAACAAGGGATTGCAGCTTTGTTGTTCTGCCTAATGTGTTAACATTCACAGTATTTGGTCCCTGGGCATTGTTTTCAGACTGCTCAACTTTTCCTGTTTCCAAACAACAGATATCTGGCCAGTGGCTTTACTCAGTTATTATCAACTCCCTACTCCCTATATCTTGGTTTATATGACATAAATGGTCTTGAAAATGCACACCGATGACAGTTATTTTCAGTGAGATCCTTAAGCATCAGTCTTTATTTTCTTTCTTTTGTCCTGTTATGAGTAGTTTGTGTGTTACTTTTGCAGGAGTTGGTGGGGAGGAAACTGTACTATCTGCCCAGTTTATAGTTTTATTAATGTTCTTCTAATTTTTATTTTTTTTCTGCCACAAAAAGTGGGAGTTTCAAAGCTGTCATTCAATCCTCTCAATGAAGCTAGTAGGTAAGAAAAGCTCTGCAGGTCCTTACCACTGTCCCCTATTCACTAACATGCCACTTGGTCACAAGGCTAAAGTGAGGTCTTCTAAAAAACTTCATTGTGTGTAAAGAAAGATGACCATCGCTCAGAATGCTACCTTTCTTTTCATTTCTGAAGCTTTCAAAACACTTATGTCTGCAGACAGTTACTGAACCCGAAAAGAACAAATGGGATTTTATGTTGACATCAAAGCCTGTAGGATACCCACACACCAACACACAAAAGCCTATTATGATAACTTTATGACAAGGTTTTATATTTTCAGCTAGAGTGTAGAATGATTTTCCTGTATTGAGTTGCTCTCTATCACGGCTTTCACCTGTTGTTTCCAGAAACTGATCTAAGAAATAAAAATACAGAGGCTTATGGAAAAGTGCTAAATCCAGTAAAATTTGGCTTTTGTGTCATCCAGGAGTAAGTAGTTACCCATTTTTTTTTTACCCAAGAAAAATATAAAGTGCTCTCTTTCCCTTTATTGCCAGACATTTCAAGCCTCATCACACTTCCTGACTTGATGGTGTACATGAGAGAATGAAATGAAAAAAAAGGAACAGTGAATGGAAGGACCTCCGAGCCAGAGGTAGGCTGACAGTCTGATAAAAACATTCCTAATCCTAGTACCAAGGCACATACTTACAGGATGCAGTCTGAAATGGATGAAACTTCAAATGTCATCATGTGTACCAGCTCACCTTCTGGAATTGGCAATATGTCAGCCTGGGACATTTTTGCCTGTTTGTCTACACTTCCCAACACCTCTACTATCAATGGATGTTGTTGACAAAGAAGTCCTAGTTTATGCTGCATTGGATTGGTTCATTTCTTTTCTTTTGTCCTGCTGACTCTTAGTGCAGACCAATACATACACACACACACACACACACACACACACACACACACACACACTTTCTATTTAAATACTGTATACCTCAAAAGCAAGATCAGAAAAATATATAATGAATATATCATGAATGCATGATATGATATGATATGATATGATATGATATGATATGATATGATATATGATATGATACATCTACAACCCATATTATAAACACAGTAGCACTTAATTATTTTTGTCTTAAAGTAAAAAAATAAAAGAAGCATGACAGAACACATCCCCACATTATGCTACTCTTAATCAATAAGTGTGAAATGTTTAGTCCACAGAAAGCTCATTTGTTTTTGAGGGCACAGGAACATGTGGTTGTACTTTTTTCTCTTCTGAACCTCAGGGACATGTTTGTGTGGACCAGCAGCCTGCCACAGTCATAGATTTATACTACGTACATAAATATATGTCCTATGCTTTAGAAGTCTCATAAAGGATGTAAGGTATCACAGCTAGAGAATATCTATGTTTTTTCCACTGTCATGTGGTTAAAAGTTTCTGCCCCATCCTGGGACTGCTGGGCTGGGCACACTGACTAATTTTCTACTGTTAAGTGTAGGATAACAGGGCACAGTTCTGCAAGCCAGTAGAAAGAAGTAGGAAACCTCTTTCAGAATAAAGGTACTATGAATAAAGCTATCAATAGCAAAGTTATTAGAAAAGAGACACCCCCCTGTTCTTTTCAGGCAATAAATGTCTAATCTTACAACAACCAAATACTGTCCACTGTTGCTTGAGGTTTATGAGCTCACTTTTGAGTCCGTTGACAGCCCTGGAACATGAACTAGTGCCGGTAAAAGATCCAAGGCCATGGAAGTGGTTAACTCATGGCAAGCTATTCCTCCATTGATATGAATACTTAAATCAGCTGCTTTACAAACTGAAATGACATTGAATGCATCATAGAATGGCTAGAGTTGGAAGGGACTCCCAGAGGTCATCTAGTCCAACCCCACTGCAAGAAGCAGGGACACCCCCAACTAGATCACGTTGCTNAACAACCCCAACTCTCTCAGTCTGTCCTCATAGGAAAGGTGCTTTAGCCCTCTTATCATCTTTGTGGCCCTCCTCTGGACCCTCTCCAACTGGATATAAATCGTTATTTATATGTTATATATATATTAAATGTATTGTATATTATATACATTTTATATATAATATATGTAATATGTTATATATATTATTATATATTTCTTGAAAATGCTACCCTATGCTCTTAAGTCATCTGATAATCATTGTTCATACTGATGTGCTCCATATTAGTCATTAAAACATGAAAAGGTGTTCAAATTCAATTTTTCTAATTGACTAATCTTCACAGTTTCATTAAATGTTTGGGAGGCTGGATAGGTAGTGGAGGTTTAAAACTAAAACATAAAAGAAAGGTTGGGCATGAGTATAAGATTATCCTAAACAGACCATAGTGCATTCCTTGCATTTCTGGTAAATGCATTTCTGGTAAATGCATTTCTGGCCAGTCTGTAACCCCCTTAAAAGTTTGCTGCACTGAGGTGAATTTAAAAGGAATAGGCAGGACGCAGTCACAGCTTTACAGCATCACGCAGCTCTGTACCACTCCACTGTCAGAAGACTTTCCTTATCCTACTGAATTTTAAGTGTAAAATCTTTATGAAAACACAAAAAAGTGTTTCACATTCCTTAAACACCTGCTTTCATACAGAAACCTACTTTATCTTATTAACAGCTAATATTTTATATTGAAAGAGAATGGAAAACCGTTATTATACAACCTTCACTTCAGAGAGAGCTTCATCCAAGATACTTACAGAGTTTTAAATTCTTTAAGAGCTTTTTTGAGTGGCTTCTCTATCTCTTTAGTCTCACTACTACAAGTGCAGTGCAGCTGCTCTCTGTTAATAGCAAAAATAATGGCAAATATCTAGAATCACTATAAAGTAATTTGTTTGTTCACAGAAACAATTCTCAGAGGAGTATCAAATTACTAGGGTAATCACACTTCAGACCATGAAGAAAGGAACAGGAGAGCAACGAGTGAAGAGAAAAAATTATGAGACCTATAGTAACCATCTCTTTCTCAGGTTGAGATTATGTTATGTTGTATACCGAATTACTCTGAAATTTAAAATCTAATGTAAAAATGTAAAAAATTCTAGGAAAAGCAATGACAATGGCAAAATTCTGCCAGCATTGGAAGTCCAAGTGGAATAAGGCATTCAGGAGTGATTTGACTGCGTGCTAGTCTCAGCTCCTAACTGGTTTCAGGGAAGGAAAACTACATTTTCTTTACCTGGTCAGGAACTTCTAGGTGTGTCATTGAAAAAAAAATTAAAAAATCTGTTTGTTGGAAGAAAAAATTTGTAGCATATATCTAAAGACAACTTTAGCAAAGGGTCCAGAATAGCAGAATTTCTGTTCAGAAATAGAGGAGGAGTCACCACAAAAGTGCTAATAATCATTTACACGGGGACGAGAGCCCCAAAGCAAGTCTGCACTGTGCAAAATCAGGAGTATCTATTTGAGCTTAAACTTCCTCCTTTCTGAGAGAAGAAGGGATCATATTTCTGGTTTTGACCATAAACTCCAGTCTGGTTTGGGGACACTATCGCAATGAAAGGTTTTGGTTTGTTTGGATTTTTGGAGGTGTGGAACAAAACAAACACCAACCACAAGCAAACAAAAACTATCAAGGGGATTTTCTAGCAGTAAGATCAAGGACCTAAGCAAAGTTGGCCCCTTTGGTATTTAGGACACAGTATTGGAAAGAATAAATTTTATTTTTCTTCACAAAATTAACAGAGGTTCTAAGGCTTTTCCATGTCTTGGCAAATGAGTCTCATAATTTGAACAGCTTTATTGAAAAGTTCACAGACAAGCAAATGGGAGAAATGAACACTTGAGAAAGTTTTATTAAAACTTCTCTTTTGCTATGCCTACCTTATTTTTCTTTCTTCCATACACATAGAGAAGAACATAAGACGTTAAAAAAATTTGTAGTTGCTCAGGTTTAAACATGTGATGCAGACAGTCCACAATGACTTCCCTGTTTAATATAGCTCAGATTTAATCTATTAGACATCTACCCCGTAAAAAACAAGGTTCAGGGCAATAACTCCTAATTCATACATTTTAATTCACTTATTATTTAATGAATTGTATTTCTTTCTGGAAAGACAGATCACGTAATGAACATGAATTACGTGTAATTCTAGAGACCACTTAGCTGTAATGAATAGCACAGTACCCAAATGTTAATTCCCAGATGAAAATCTAATTCAGTCTGGTAGCAGGTTTAGCAGATTGTATTTTCTGTCTGTTCTGAATTATTCCACACACTCTTTTAAGACTGTGCATGAACTGCCCTGAAAAACAATTCTACAGAACTGTTACCAGAAGCAGGTTCAGATTATTTCAGTTTAACCAAAAATATTTTCCTGGATAATTTCAAAGTACACAGCTCATGGGAGTTAAACGTTCAAACTCTTACTGCAAGAAATCAGCCTGAGACTTTACACTTGCAAATTTATGAAATTTCTTACACATTTTACATGGATGAATTTTTCAACGCTTGCACAGGATGACCCCACTTGCTGCTTTTTTTTTTCTACTCTGACAGGCTACACTTAGACTGATACAATGCATGTGCAGCTGCATTTATTCACAAAGTAAAGCTCAGACAAGTAAGAACAAACCCTTAGTCATTAGCTCTATCTGCCAGGGAAGCTCTTTCTCAGGAGCAGCACAGCAAGCCGGTAGTTAACTATATGCAGCTGCATATTGTAATATCATGCAGAGTATCATTGTGGGTCTCTGGTAACAGTTCAAAGTATTATTTTTGACCTTTAAAAGACGTAGAAGTCAGTAATACTTTTAAGACTAAGGAATAGAAAGACATTATTTGTGTGTGTGTGTTGACCAGTTTGTCTGGAAAGCCAAGGAGATGATTGTATATTTGTTTATGAGTTACAGATGATCCATTTTCCTCTGTACTTGGTAAAATGAGCTGTAGTGTTTGCTTGCTGGTCACAGCAGTTCTATAATGAGCTGAAGATGTTTCACATCACCCTGTTATTTCAACAGTTACTATACTGTTGTATTAGCTACAGTATCAGAAATTCCTATCTCGGTTCAATATTTTTTGGTATTTCTATAATTAACGTATTACGTGGCTTGGCAGAAGATATCAGAGAATCATCTAATTAGTTTCAAGATCATGTTTCACCAAACAAAATGTGAATTGAAAGTATAAATTAAACAAGATCGCTTAAATTTCTCTGTGTTCATATAGTACACTGATACACAGTTGAGAAAGTCAGCTAAGACTCTTGGAAGAAAGAGCATGGTCAAATGTGTGGTGATGCCAGGCTGTGCTATTAAACTAAAAAATATTTTCTTCTTGTCAATCTTCATATTGATGTGCTTGAAGGAATTTCCTAATTATAAAACTGAACGATTTTTTTTTTCTTGAGAAGTCTATGTTGGCTCTCAACAAATGCCTCCAAGCCCATTTGATGCAACACCTGCAGCAGTTCACTTACACTAAACATCACATCTTTGGATCAAGATGGGGCTTTTTTTTTTTTTTTAATAAAAATTACTAGAAAAGCTTTGTTCCTCCTTGCTTGGGAAGTAGCATATTAGGGCATTAGTCTGATGGAACAACCATTTCTAGTTCTCCTTTTTGCTGAACAGTCCTCAATTAAATGTTAGTTTATATCATAACAAAGGAGACCTTTTGTTGGCTTACCCCCAGGAAGTCAGAATGCCAGTTGTTCTGGTTCTACAAAGATTGGGAATGCTATAGCATCTGATTAGGTTCCCTGAACAGCTACAATACATCAGGTTTGAAGAGGCTGGCAAAAAATATACCCTTTATGGAAAATGAATGCAGTGAGAAAACAAAAGCTGAACAGAAATAACAACACGTTGAATTTGTAAGCGAATAGATTCAGGGAAAGTGATAACAAATAGAACTATACTTTTATAGAAAGACTGAAGTAAAAATAAAATTAATTTAATTGAAAAGCAGATTATAGAATTAAAAAGCATAATGGACAGAGATGACGTTATACCTGCTGACTTTAGATCAAAATGCCTTAAGCTATCCCATCATCATTTTGAATGTGTTGGTTAAAATGTGCTCAGCTTTTCAGCTGCTGAAAAATGTCCACAATCGTGATGTGGTAAAATGTTTTCCAGGATACATCCAGTACAAAACTAAGAAATTTTAAGTTTCTTCTAAGAAAAAAGTAATTAAAATAAACTGCACTGAATTTCTATAGTTAGATATCTTGCCTGGTGCTTTAAGTGTCACAGCATTACTGCTCTTTTGTAAAGAAGAAAGACTACATGCAGTGTGAAATAGAACACTCAGAAAGAATGTTTTCATATAGTAGTTCTTCTGAGAAGTGAAAATCCCTTTCAAAAGAAATAGCAGAAGCTTGCTAGAAAGTGTCTGATGTCAAGAAAAATCGCAAGGTGACTGTAAATAAAGTGTGGATTTAAGTAGTAATTAAGACTTCATTTTATGCTCCCTGCATAGCACAACATTTCAGAAACAAGTTTTAAAAAAATTTGCCTTTTTCTTTTTTTTTATTAGATCCCCAGTCAGTATTTACTTCAGGAATTTGTCAAAATGCTCTTTGACTGGGTATGAGCTATCTGCTTTACATCATTTGATGTTTGTGGGACCACAAGCACTGGCATATTACAAAACTCAAGTAGAGCTCTCCTCCCATCCCACATCTCATTTCTGTAGTGCCACCTACACAGTGAAATTGATTGGAAAAGATATAGGACAGGATGTTGTGGAAGTGATTGCCTTCAGGAGAACAGCAGACACCAAGATCCCCGCAAATTGTCAATCAGGATCTAAAAAAAAAATCAAGAAATAAGAGATCCAGCGAAAACAAGAAATACAAAATTAATGTTTATATATATGGTATCATAATTCCATAAGAACACAGCTCATATCATGTGTATCAAGGCCTGCTGCATAGGTATATGCATTTTGGATGATAGCAGGACAGATTATATAAATACAAATTACATTGACTTTGTCCTTCGTCATTAGAAATGGCATCTGAGATGTCAAATGAACTGAAACAATTCTTCTCTTCTTCTTTCACAGTACTGATTGCAACATGTCCTAATAACACTAGGATTTGGTTGAGCATTAAGACTTCAAATTCTACTATTCATATTCACATTAAGTAGTACATTAGTCCGTGCACAGCTGAACAGTTATTGGGGCAATTTGAGGAGTAAATTGAAAGATAATAGAGCTTATTACCTTTAACTTTTAATAAAGGTTTTGAAGGTATTTGAAGATTTTTTTAAATAATTTGTGCACACGAATATGGTATATGACTGGGAAGTGTGGTGGGACGAGGTTTTATTCAACATGATCAGTGGTGGGACAGATTATTGCCTTGAAAATTTAAGTAATGTTAAATGACTTACAATAACTTATTATATTGTATTATATATGTAGGTCAATGAGTTAATAATATATATTATCTACTGGTATATTTCAACAAGAAAGTTAATCTTAAAAAAGGAAAAATAATATGTTTTATTAAACTATCTCTGCTAGTCAAAA
>VXBZ01011126.1:31108-43384 GCA_013399135.1 Heliornis fulica | reverse complement strand
AAAAAAAAAAAGAAAAAACTTTCTAGCTGAATCCCTTTGATTAAATCATGTTGCCCAGCACATGAAATGTACACATGAACACACATGTCTCTATATATATCCACATTGTTGACTAAGCTTTTTTTTTTTTAGAGTTGTTTTAAAAAAACAGGTCTACTCTTTTCTACCTCCTTTGCAACACACAAGGTTAAATCTGTTACATACCATACAAATAAATTTAATTAGTGCCTCTGAGTTTGGGTAAAAATATTTTATTTTGTCTCCTAAAAGTAATACATACTGTTTTATCTCAAAACTAAACATAGGAGAAGAGCTTCAATAATTCTCAATAGGTGACATCATCAGAGTCCTACTGTGATAGTAAAGAGGAGCTGGGAAAAAAAATGTCTTAACTCCATCTACCAAAAAATACGTAAGCATTTCAACCTTGTTCTAAAGACAGTTCTTATGTCAAGCATAATCTCTGCTTTCCAACAAGATAGTAGTCCAATAGTAAAAACAATAGTGTGGTGCTTTAACTGTCTGGAAGCCAGATGCCCACCAAAGTTGTGGGATGGGGGAGGGCATTCCTCACGCTTTTCCCCTTCTCCAGCATGGGGACCAACCCACAGGTGACAGTCCTTCACAAACTTCTCCAGCATGAATCCTTTCCCATGGGACTTCAGCTCCTCAACAATTGCCTCTGTGTGGACCCCTTCAATGGGATCCTGACCTTCAAGCCTGCTTCCCCACAGTCACAAACCTACTCTGGTATGGGTCAGTCTCTTGACAAGTTGCAGGTCCTGCAAGGATCTTGCTCCAACGTGGGCTTCCCCCAGGGTCACAGGTCCTTCAGGTGTCTACACCCACTCCAATGTGGGGTCCTCCAGAGTCTGTAGATGGGATCTCTGCTTCCCATCACCTTCCGTGGGCTACAGGAAGACAACCTGTTTCAACATGATCCTCTCACGGGCTGCAGTGGAATCTTTTGTTCAGCACCTCCTCCCCTCCTTCTTCACTGACCCAGTTGTCTTCAGAGTTTCTTATGTCTTCTCACTCCCTTCTTTGGTGGCAAAGAAGGTGGTGGTGCTTTTTTTTCTCTTAAATGTGATTCACAGAGGCGCTATGGCTGTCACTGATTGAATTGGCCTTGTTAGCAGCAGAGTTCGACCTTGAAAGCCCAGCTGGAATTTACTCCGTCAGACCTCAGAGAAGCTTCTAGCTGCTTCTTGCAGAAGCCAGCCCTACAGCCCCTACCCACCTCCCTCCCACAGCAGAATCACACCACTCAAAACCACAACAAAGAACAATAAAAAAACCCTGAACAACCTTGGAGTCATTTCACAGCTTAATATGACACTTTTGGGTACTTGCTGTGTAAAAATTGGGACCTCTGCTTGGTTTTACTAGCTGCTATTTCACCGGATGTACACAAAAGTCTCAGGGAATTGCTTGCTAACAAGATTAGAGTCATATAGCTGCTGCAATATTCCAGGACATGTAATAAGAGCAACTGAGGATTGCCACCTTCAACGCACTTTCATCCTTCAGGAAGTCATTTTGGAATAGTAATATGGTTTCCACCTAGGAAATGCTGAAATGCCAAAATGCCAAGGCATTACCAGACCAGCAAGGCAACCACAGAAAAAAAAAAATTTGATAAAAGTAGAACAGATAACAGGATCTAGAACTGCTCTTCCCCAAAAGACATTTTCTCACAGAAGAGTAGGAATTTTTGATTACCCAAGATTGAGCTGAAAAAAAGAATGCATTGCCATTACCAGGACTCAACAGTGGAATCACTGAGAAAAAAAAAAATTACTGAAGGTGTAACATAAAAAAGGCACTTGGAATTCCTGAATGCTTTTTACATACCTTAAAGTAAGCTGACAAGTGTTGAAGACACTGAGGGATGGAATTATTTCTCCATCTGCAGCAATTTTTTTCTTGAATCAAGGATGATCATTTTATAAAGTTATCTTTAGAAGCCTCATTCATTGCTTCAATCACTGGACAAAAGCATCTATAATACTTGTGGACTGGTCTTCAGTTATAGGAGTGGTTAGAGGCAACAGAATTGAACTCTGGAGGCTAGGTAAACTGGGTCACAAGGGACTGGCTCCTTGAAAATCCAGGGGTGAATAACAAAACTGCCTGAAGCAACAGAGATGGATGCAGCAACCCACAGTATGTAAAAAGACTATAGACCAAACCCAGCTGTATGGTGACCATTCTCAAACTTACATAGGGAGGCTGGGACACACAGATATTGGCCATGACAAAACTAATCACTTTGGGAAAGAGTTCTACCTATTTAACAAGTTTGACTGATGATCTTCATGATAAAGATAGTTTGGATTAATCATGTGTTAATAATCCTTAGAAAACAAAACCCTTTAACTGTATTGCTCCAATAACCTACCCAGTAATGTAGGCATGTAAATCATATTTGTGTTTGGAATTTATAAATCTTCATTCATGAAAGACAGATTATTTCACATTTTTAGGGACAAAGACATCAACCTTTTTTATCAATTACTTGAGGTTACTGCAAACATGAACATGATTTTGTAATCTGTTTTGTTTTCCTTTGGTTTAGAACAATACACAAATCAGCAGCAGGAGTAGAGTAAAAAATGCATTGTCTCCTTTACAAACAGAGAAGAAGACAAAGCTTTTTAGCAGGGTTAACGATCTGCCAAAGGCATCTACTTCAGCTGATAAAAGGGAACTTCCCTTGTGGAATTCTATTAACCCCTTTACCAACCTGCCAATAATGTCATTCTCTAGAAACCTGTTTTTATTCATTTATAGTCTGCAGGGTATATTTGCTTCTCTGCCAATTAAATAGAACAGCTCTGCCAGCTCAGCCAATGTAAAGAATTTGCATACCATACACATGACATTTCAGTAAGTTGTCATAAAAACTGTCTTTGATGCTCAAAATAAAATAGGTTTTTTTATGTGAAAACATACATAGCACTTTATATGTACTGCAAATACAGGACCAGTTTTGCACATAAAAATAGCAATATTTGCATGCTTAAAATTCTGTTTAGTTTATATAAATCCTTACCACTTCTACCAACAGATGCAAAATATGTTTCTCCAGATACCACATTTAATTACTATGTAAGCTTCAGTATGTTTATCTAAATATAGTTAACAGGTATAGGAAATTTATATTTGATTTTGCAAAACTGTTTGTCATTCAGATGTTGAATTAAATGTATCTTCTATCTTTTGTTTTTTAAGAGAAAATGTGTACTTAAGCTGAATATGTTTGACTGTAACATTACCAGATTTGACAGGAAGAGTGTGCAGTGGGTTACATTTACTTGAGATTCACATGAAGTAGCAGAAAGTCTTCCAAGCAAAGCATGACATTGGTTTCAAATTTTATTGTGACTAACTTTTCTGCTTTCATTTAGAAGTTTATCTAAGCCTCTCCTCAGCAAGCTCATCTGGTAAAGTTTGTAATGACAAAAAATGTGCCATATCTTTGAAATCAGGCTACATTTACCTTAGTAAATTAATTCAGGTGTATCACTGCACTTCCACAAACCAGGTGGCATGTAGGAATATTCTTCCAAGCTGACGTCTGCTTTGCTTGATAACTTTCTCCAGAGCAAACGTTCTTATTTAGAAGAAAGACAAAGTAAATTATGGTGGAGAGAAAGGAAGAATTAAGAAAAGGAAACCTTAAGGAAACTGGAAATGTTAGTATGCTTCTGATCCAGAGGTAAGCACAACTCACAGGAGACTGTCTATATATTGTAAAGTTAATTTCAGGGGACCACACAAGCTACCTTCTATACAACTATGAGTGGAGTGAATACAGTAAAGCCCATGACACTCACAAAATCTCCCTAACTGGTTGCCCAAATAGAATGTTTGGAAAGTGTTGTTAGATGTCTTTATGTAAAGACATCTTTCAGTCTTTATAACAGTCTTTCGAAGCACTCTCATGTGTTATCTAAAATGTCACAGATCATCTATATCTTTGTATTTGGCCCCAGATCAACCGCCTTTTCTCCCTCATCACACATCCACCTTGTCCTTGTTTAACTTATTGGAAAGCAATAAGCATCAATAAATGCTTTATGCGTCACTTCAGATAGGATGAATCATATCTTTAGAATGTCAGTCTCTTAATTAGACTACAAAACCCCTCAGCAGCTGCCCCGAATTACTGACCGAGTCAGTGCAGTGCACTTTTTTATCAGTCTCCAAAAGAACATCCCAATGCATCCGAGCTGTATGCTTAACATAAATAATCTCAGTGCACCTTACTAAATAGATTTTGAGATGCTAATCTAACTTTACTGACTCCCCGTTACACACATTTGCCATATTACAGCAAAAATATATGACGTTTATTCTAGTGACATATCCAGGTTACCATAGAGAAGATTGATAAACATCCAACCACCCTTACTGTACTATCCCTAGTCATGGTAAGTTCAAATTTATGTGGGAAGAAACCTAAAATATCCAGATCTATATCCACCTTAGGAAAATGAACATTGATTCTAAATCTATACTAAGACTAGCAATCATACACTTGGTGAACTGAACAGTTTAAAGGTTAGAGGTCAACTGCAATCTTTGGAATATACATGACAGAGTTTGGAGGCAGTTTCACACATTTTTTTATTCTGTCTGAAAAAAATTGTCTAAAATCTGGTAACTGGAGATCTCCAAAACTTTCCACTGACATTAGCGGACCAGCCATCTCAATGGAAAGGAGACTACACCAACAGGGTTTTGAGAATACTCCACTAACTTGTACACTGGTGAAGCTAATAAGAGCTTCAGACATGCATATCCAAGCTAGAGCAATTGAATCAGAATTACATTTAACAGGTAAAATGTAAAGATGTTTATATTAGAAGGTGATGCGATCCAAAATTGTTAGAAAGAGTAAATGCTTTTGACTTTTTGCTTTACTAACTTCATGTATTATTATTGACAGATAAATCAGCAACATTACTTTGGAACTGTCAAAATCAGTATACATGTTTTATTAACAAAAGACTAATAGATGACCCGACAGGTAAATAGACTGTTAGTGAAAAACATTTCAGTATTATCCACACCTGTAATATTGCAGCTGTCTGAAGGACTTCTGAGTGAATTTCTCCATGATACTTTTGGAAAAACCTTGTAAATTATTATTTTCACTTGATTTTTACTCTCCAACGTCTTGCACTTCACAGAAATCTGTACCCACAGAATTCCATTCTATATTCAGACCTAAGTAGACCTTAAATTATTATCACTACATTCAGATAACTTTTTTCCACTCCTAACACTCAAAATCAAACTAACAGGTCACGTGAGATGCTTTTTGATTGAATAGGTCACTGTTTACCTGAGTAAATTGAGCCCCTTCAATAATGTAGCTCACACCAACCTCAGCTCAGAAAAACATCCTCATTTCTCAGTGCATCTAAGTGGGTGTTTGTCTTTGAGCACATACACTTACACTGCACAGCGCTGTAAGTATCTTAAGCTTCATAATGCTAAAAGCCCTCCATTTGCAACTCTGTATTCTGACTTTCACTTCCAGCTCTGCAACCTCTCACCTAAACTGACGTGGCATTATTTTTCCCTTTTTTGATCCCATGCTGGTTTTCTCATGTTGTTTTTCTCACGTCCTTGCACCCACCAACCCCAGTGTTGTAGCTATAGCAGATTCTCGTGGGAAGCTACTTCCACTGACAAGAGAATCATCTCTCCTACCCTCCTTCCCTATCCCTTGTTTTAAAGCTTCTAGCTGTTCTGAAGGAATACAGGACTTGGTGAATAACACTGCAGATAATAGTCACAAATTGCTGAAAAGCATTACCCAACAGCTGATCGGTATGTAACACTTGGACCTGCTTAAGCATGCTCCCATCAGTGCCAAGAGCATGATAACCAGGATAAAAGCAGTGAGTTTGACCTGATCAAGAGGATAACTACACAATACCAGGGAAAAAGCATGGCTGAAAAAACCCATCATGGTTTCAGTAGCACTGTTGCACTGGAGTGAATATGCAAGAGAGGAGGATTCTCTTCTAAGCATCCCAGCAATTCATTTCCCCGCTGACCATCAGAGAGTTTTTCCCTTTCTCTTTCCTTTCCCTTTTTGATTTTTCCTCCCCTCTTGTTTCCTCAATTCTTCTGGACTCCTCCATCCTAAATAACTTTGAAGTCAATTTATGCCATCAGCTGTAGGCCTCCCAAATAAAACTTCATGCACATCTCTCATCTTCCTTTATGTAGCACTTAAATATTGATATTGATTAAACACAAGGATCAAAAGATTTCTGTAACAGGGAAGTTACACATGTTTAAGTGCTTTCTGAATTTAAACTGGAAAGTGATGCAAGTCTCATGAGCAACAGGCTTTATAGCCCAAATAATCCCAAAGTTGGGAGCATTTTACACAAATAATACATAAAGCAGACACATAAAGAGACAAAGGCGGAAAGCATAAGGTTACAAAACAAGTGTTACAAGGTCAGAGACTATCCTATAAACAGCAAAGGCAGATGTGTTTTGAAGAATTTGAGACCTTCCTCATTTACCTTCACTGTTTTCAGAAACATCCCAGGTATGAGTGCCTGTCAGTCATGAGGCTGTGAATGCTGTGCATTCCAATATGATTATTTTATGCTCTGAACATCAAATCCCACATAAGATAGATCCTCTAGTAGTCTGTTTCATATAAGTAACCTTAAGCCGATTACTCAATCGCTCTATAGGTCTCTGTTCCTGAATGGAGGATAACACTCTTCACCTTTAAATGTAGTCTGTCAATCACCATTGAAATAAGAAAGAACTGTAGAAATAACATCTTGCACAGAAACTGATGATGGAAGGGTCACTAAAACAAAATACTTAAATTTTCATGTCTATAGGAAAGCTAAGTGTTTTCAGCTGCCATGGTAGCTGCTAGAGATGTAGTCAATACAGACATCAGAGTTTAAATTATGTGATTAAACTCGATGTAAAAGTTGATGTCAACTGGTTAGCTAGATGAATAAATCTCTAGGCTCCCCTGACTGTATTGACTGTTGACTAGAAAGGGAGTTTACACAACACAGACATCTAGATTTATCTATCTTAATCTCAAATTGAATCCTGTCTCATCATTTTGTCTTTGGCATGAAAGAGTGTGTATAAAACATCATGAGAAGTTGTTTATTAAGTGTGGCCATTATTACATATAAATCCAACTTACTCCGTTGTGAGGCTGACCTAAATGACATTTCAGAAGAAAAATTAATGTTTTATTTCTGGCTTAGAAAGAATGGTATCCCCAGTCCTAAACCAGATGATGAATGAGTAACTGCATGTCCACATACTTCTTTTAGAGCACACTGACAGTAGGGCCGTGAAAAAAAATTAGGATATTTTCCTACATACTGTCCATGAGAGAACATACTTTTGCTTTTTTAAATATACAATATATGTAAATAAGTAATGCTTACATGGAAAAAAAAAAGTCCTTCTCTTCCAAGACAACTGTGCAAAGATGTTTAAAGCTGAACACTTACAAAAATTCTTAAACAGATAAACAAACCTTTTGGCATTGCCTCCTGGAACCTCATGCTTCTGTGACAAGCAGAATATTCTTTGTTTTCTCTTAACATTTTTAGTATGTCACTGAACATCATTGACATACATGCACATGAGTGAAGGGTTTGATTTCAAATTAGAATTACACATTATTTCAAAAGCAGTTAGAAAAATATTTGTCCTTGTGTATCTTTGTGTTTGAACTGTTTTTAACATTTCTTTGACTTATCCATTGCCAACATCTTTTGTTAGCAACAGGTAATTTTCATAGAGGATGAAGCCAGAGAACTTGACCTCTTAACATCTGAAATCTGAAGTATAAAGGCAGCCAGAAAAAGGCCTGAAACCACTTGAACTCTAGCAGTATAAGATTTGCAATGGGGAAAAATTTTAATCTTTGTGTGATAGGAATGGGACTAAGGAAATAATATGTAAGAGAAATAATAAAATACACTTTTTCTCCTCCAATAAATAAAAATTTCATTGCAAAGATGTTAGTTTGCTAATCATGCTGCTTTCCAGAGCTGTTAATGATGCATTTTTTAATTACTTTGCAACTACATGTAGTAAGAAAGCTATATACTTTTGTATTGTGTCAAATGAAAAAGTGCTTTGAGGCAAAGCTTTCCATTGTGTTTCTCTGCATGGAGATCCACAAACTGCTGATCAAGAACTGGCTCCATGTCTCACTTGGAGGTAGTCAGAACTCTGCAAGACTCAGCCCCAAATACTTTTTGTATCTCATCTATGTGTCCCTGTAGGTATTGAGTTACTGAGGATGTCTACTGTTTGCCAGCAGTTTGTAGCAGTAACAAAGGTGCTCCTGACATTACTGTATTTAAAATATTGTTATTTATTTAACATGTATAGATAAGGTAGTTGTTTGAGTGTTGGGTTTTTTTTAAAAAAAAAAAAAAAAAGAAGTGAAGGCATGCAAGGAAAAACATTTCAAATACAGCTCAAGGAAAAATGAAGGTAACATCACTAGCTCATTAATATAAACAAAATAAATCAAGGAAATACACTTAGTAGAAATGTAATTAGTGCAAGACGATGACTGCTGAAAGTTATTTGACGAATGAAATCACTGCTGATTAAAGAGGTAGCACACATATCACACAGTAAGCACATTAAAGGGAGAAATCATTTAAGCCAGCACTGAATAAAAATGACCAATTGAAAGGACTTGTTGAAAGCCCTTTTGTCTACAGTGTTTGAATGACTGCCAGGTCTGACAGCTGAGGTTCCTGAGGCTCCCTGCTGGTCTGCCATCACAGGTTGTAGATGCTTGTTGCTATGTGAACCAAAAGTGCAACGGGCATCCCAAATGCCATCCCATGCTCTCTTGCGGCCCTGCTGCCTCTTGTGGGATTCCACTTGTTATCTCAGCTGTAATATAGGTAATGGTCAGATCACAGCCACAACAGGATATTGATATCAGGTAAGCTGTGCTTGGAATGAGAGCAAAGCAATCCTGCACTCCCAGACAGATGTGTTACCCAGAAAATAGATAAAAAAAAGCTCATGTTTAGACCAGACTTTTCCAAATAGCACGTGAACAGCACATTCTAATGCTCCTATGAACCTTATGGTGAATGGCAAGTGGCATGCACAATGCTCCTAGGGCTGTCAAGCAACTATTCCTCAAAGTCATAATAACAGAGACTTCTCAAAGCAAACGAGGCTGATATTTGCCCATGGTAATGAGCTCACTACTTGCATGCAAATTAAGTTTTAATTTATTTTAAACCTCTTCTGTTTCATCTTGATAATCCAAGTAAGCATGAACCAAAAAAAAAAAAATAAAAGGAAGAGAAAGAAAAAATGTAAAGAAAAGGCCCCTTTGGAAATGCCCTTTATGTTTACATGCTGATGCAGGCTGTTTTTTTCTGCAGTCCATGGAGAAAGCTCATTTCTGTGTAGTGCACACATTTAAAAGTAAAATTAAATACAGCTAAGAATGTGAGAGCAAAGAACAGAAGTCATTATAAAACTCTCTCTTTCTCTCAAGCCAATATTGAGGGACTCTAAGGAAATTTCAGTTTATAGACTATTCCATATAGCTTCAAAAATTAAAACTACTTCGGCTTGTGGCTGCTGTAGAATTTTTACCAGAGACAGGCACAGCTGTGGAACAGTGAAGTATAACTCAAATATCAGTTCATCACAAAATTGGACCAGTTATTAGCTTTAAAGAAGAATTAACTAGAACTTTTATGTTACTTCTTAGACTCAATTAACAAGATACTATGAAAAAATATGGTTTAATAAATATTGGAACTAATCTTTTCAGAAAGGTTGAGTAAGGTACTGTAGGTCCTCTAATACTAACGCTATGAAATTTAGTGGAAACTACTAGAAGAAATTCACTAGATATTGAAGAAAAAATTTAAATTCCTTTCCCTCAAAATAAACTATCTTCCAGTAATTTATGAGGAACCTAGGTAACTTTCTGTATTTCAGAAGGCAGATCCTCCCTGCAGGTAGGTCTGGATAAGTTGGATAAACGGCTAAGAAGAACCTTAGAAGAAGTCATTATACCATGCTACTCAGCATTTGTTAGGCCGTACATGGAATACTGCATTCAGGTTTAGTCCCCACTATGCAAAGAAAATGTGGAAAGGCCAGAGAGGTTCCAGAGAAGAGCCATTAATATGGTCAAAGGAAGCCTGTCATATGAGGAAAGGCTGAGAGAATTGTTTATATTCAGCCTTGATAAAAAAGAAAGCTTATGGGAGATCTCTTCATTATGTCCCAGTGCTTAAAGGGTGGCTACAAAGATGATGGACACTCCCTTTTGAGGAGTCACATCAAAAAGACAAGGGTTAATGGGTGAAAGTTACTCCTAGGGAAATTCTGGTTGGGTACAAGAGGAAAACGTTTCACGATGTGAACAATCAGCCATTGGAATAATCTTCCCTAGGACATGGTGGATTCTCTAACATGAGATACTTTCGTGATTCAGCTGGACAAGGTACTGGGCCATCTTGTCTAGATGGTGCTTTTGCTAGACAGAGCTTTTGCCAAGAAAGTTTTTATCAGATGATGGTTGAGGTCCCTCCAGTCTGGTATTTTATGATTCTATGACTTCAAATAGAAAATGCATATAGCGTGAATCATTACTAGTCACAACTAATCTTTGCAGGTTTTTTTTTCTCTTTCTTTTAATGGGAATCGGAACCAAAGCTGTTCGCACTTAGGAGAGGGAAGGCTGCATGAGTAACATATAAGAGACTATTCTGCTTCCCATTGCTAAACTACCTCAAATCTTCTCTGGAATCCTTATTGCAGAGACATATACAAGAGAAGGTAAGCAAAGAAAACATTTTCATTTGAATATACTCCAGCCAAATGTTCTAAGCTTAGAGAACTTCTTTGCAGTGTTCAGCTAAGCTACCGTACCTACATGTAACCACAAAAGTCTTGAAAAACCATTTAACTCAGCTATTTTGAAGGAACATGTGATTCATTTTTCCTCTTCTTTATATACATATTGTACTAAGAACAGAATTTTAGAAAGCCAGTTCTCATGCATTCTCACCCTAAAACCTGAGAAATTAATATATTCTGAACGTTCATTTTACACTCAAAAACTGCATCCTAAATTCCTGGAAGTGATATATAAAACTCAACTTCAGCATTTATCCTAAAGAAGAATATCATAATGTTCTTCAAGAAATAGTATAGACACAATAACTATACGTAAGCACAGTTTAGATAAACATTAGTAAAACCAAATTAGCCAACTCTTGCAATTATGTTTTATTTCAGCTGCCTTCTGTTTCCCATCTCCTAGTGCTAGGAGTTTTCACAGCTTCTGTGTCCAACAATTTAACTGTGATTAGTATTAAACACAGTAAAGCGTGGACTGCAGAAACACAAGATCCATGAGATGGATCTTAGCTTTGATAATTGCATGGAAGGCAGAAACAGGAAACATTTGGAATAAAGAAGAAGAATGAAGTATTAGAAGGTACAGTCAGCAAGGGTGACATTAAATACATGATACAAGTTCAGTTCACCTGGGCCTGGATAAAATTCAAACCCTTGTGGTATATGACTCATCACAATGCCAAATGGGAACAAAAGCCATCAGGATCAAATGTTTCAGTCTAAAGTCCACAAGCCTGAGAGTAGTCAAACATAGGGTAAGTTAGCTCTTTTGAATCCATCCTGTGGTGGTTTGACGCTGGCTAGAGGCCAGATTCCCACAAAGGTTGCTCAATCACTCCCATTTTCAGCTGGATAGGGAAGAAAATGTATATTGAGAGGCTTAGGAGTCGAGATAAGGACAGGGAGATCATTCCACAATCAGCATCACAGGCAAAAGAGACTCAACACAGAAGAAAGGAAAGCAAGCCATTTAATTTCTTCTAAATCTATATTTTTAATTTATAAATTACATATCATTACACCACATATCATAAAATATAATATTATAATAATATGTTATGCGAGTAACATATAATAAAATCATAGAATCATAGAATGATTAGAGTTGGAAGGGACTCCCAGAGGTCATCTAGTCCAACCCCACTGCAATAAGCAGGGACACCCCCAACTAAATCACGTTGCTCAGGGCCTCATCCAACCCGGCCTTGAACGTCTCCAGGGATGGGGCATCTACCACCTCCCTGGGCAACCTGTTCCGGTGCTCCACAACTCTTACAGTAAAGAACTTTTTTCTAATATCCAATCTAAATCTCCCTCCCTCTATTTTGAAACAAT
>VXBZ01011126.1:0-30538 GCA_013399135.1 Heliornis fulica | reverse complement strand
GTCAGTTCCTCATGAGTTGTTGTCCTTCTTGGGGAGGGGAATTCTCTCACCCTTTCCCTGCACCAGCGTGGGGTCCCACCCACGGGAGACAGTCCTCCATGACATTCTTCATGTGAGTCCTCTCCCACAGAGTGTTAGCTCTTCACCATCTGCTCCAGCATGGGTCACTGCTATAAACTTATAAAACATCTCTCAGTCTCTCATCCCTAGACTGCTGGCCCCAGTAGACACCTGCCTGGTCCCCCACAGATTCACAACCCTGCTCCACTGTGGGCCTCTGTCTTTCTCTCTGCCTCTTATCTCTATCTGTGGGTTGCCAGGGTCTTGCTCCAATGTATGTCACAGATTGTTCCCTATTTCTCCCCCTGCTCCATGGTGGGCTCCTGCCTGGCCCAGGCGCCTCTCCATGGGCTACAAGTGGTATCTCTTCATCCTCCATGGACTGCAGGGGGACACCCGCTTCACCATGGTATTCTCCACAGGCTGCAGGGAATCCTCTCAGCTCCTCTCCCTGCCACCTTTCACTGACCTTGGTGACTGCAAAGTTTCTTATATCTTCTCACTCCCTCTCTGGTGGCAAAATGTGTCTGTTTGTACTTTTCTCTCTTTAAAATGTGATTCACAGAGGCGCTGTGACCAGCGCTGATTGGCCCGGCCTTGTAAGTGTCAGAGTTAGGCTTTGAAAGCTCAGCTGGTATTTACTCTGTTGGACCTCGGAGAAGCTTCTAGATGCTTCTTGCAGAAGCCACCCCGTAAAACCACAGCACACCCATTTCCACTTAATTAGAAACAGAGCTTAGCTTCATGCATATAGTTTTTACATTATGCATCCTATATAGCTTTATGGAATTTTAAAATTTTAATGTGAGTACATTTAAAAATAATTTTAATAACTAATTCTTTACTGTGCAATGATGCTGTGGATTAATTTACCAAAACTGACTCGTTCAATTAATGATGATTCAATTACAATTTTATTTCACAATTCTTAAGAATCCTGCTTTTTTTACCAGTGTTATTCTTCATCCCTGTATGTAGGGATTTTAAAAGCAAAATTTAATAGAGAATTGCAAGCAATAAAATAACAGTTTAGTATAATAACTTACATCAGTAATAAACTTTTCCAAAACTCTAGTGTAACAACTTTATTCACTCCTTTATTTGGTTGTGGGTTTTGTTTTTTTTTGTTTAACTGAGGACATGGTTCAGTGACAGGCTTTCCTCTGGTTTTAATGGAATCTGCTCAGCATTAATTAAAATTCCTTGGAAAGTATTTCTCTGAACCATAGGTGGTTCCTATCTCATCTAAGTTTAGCAGATGAAAAATTACCTCCTTAATTTAAGCCTCTTACCTTTGACCCCTTTAGGGTAAATATACAGATGCACATCACTGAATGGCATTGCTCCATTCTAAGACAGCTGTATAAGGATAGGATTTAACTGTAGATTATGACATCTAAATTCAGGTGTCAACAGGTAAACTAGATTTCCAAGCTGCCATTATACTGAATCATTATGGACCTATTATTTGAAACCTCAAAGCCATTTTACAAAAACCATTATACAAAAAAAAAGTTGTTAAATTGTGTTTGTCTTGTAATGAAGAAAGAAAAATTAAAACCCCTACCTTTAAAAAGCTGTTTAGCATAATCTGGATATGAAAACATTATTACCCATTAATCATAGCCTTGTAGTTATTTCATAACCTTGTAGTTATTGTGTGGCACTGTTCCAAAGAAAAATGAAAATTGCTTTGTGCCTTTGTTTCTTTTGAAATCTACTGCAGCTCTGTATCACTTGTTTTCATAGTTGGTTCATAGTGCTTAGTCTGGAGTTTATTAGAAAAACTCTGTAATAGTTTATGCTTCGTTTATTAATACATGCTTGACCTTTGAACCCTTTGAAACCCTTATTTTCAGATAATATAGAGTTGCACATGAGTAGACATATCATGTTATGAATAATTAAAAATGCATCTATAAGACTAATTCATCTTGCAGATGTATCCATTCCTGCTTCCACAGCAAGCTGGTGTGATTTAGTGTGAGATCAATTAAACCACTGCTCTGCTTTCATGTTGCATGGATTTAGCGAAATAGATAAGGCATGCTCTCACCTCAGCGGTTTCCAGGAATCATTTTCTACCATACATTACTTCAGTGAGTTCTTCATAAATATTTCTGGCTCCTGAAACCATGTAACAGCTTCCCCATTAGCAGAAAGTTTATTCTCCATATAATGTCTCTGGGAAATCCAACAGAAACTCATGCCATCAGGTTCTTATGTCATACCACTTGCAACCAAAGTGAAAAATGCTCTGAAGCATAATACTTTGGAATGGATCTGCTTTGATAGTCATTAGCTGTACATCTGGTCAAAACACTTTCCACACGTTCATTGTTGGAAAAGGAGTTTGCAAAACTATAACCTACGACTCAATGGAATATTAGTAAAATGTTTCAGTTATTCATTGCCATTTAAAAATGTCCGTGTGGGTTTGTCAGTACAGCTTTTGAAACGCAACAAATTAATATCCTTACTTTGTCTTAATTTGTGGACAGATGGTGTGAAGAGGGCTGAGTGATGCACAGTGCTGTCCCTCAGCTTGTCAAGACTTATTTACAGCACAGGAGCCATCCTCTGATGGCTGATTATCTGCTTCATTTAGTAGAAGTGAAATTAACCTCTGGTTTCTGTGCTGATGACTCAGCAGGTAGTGCACCAATAATGCAAAAAATGGTACCAAAAAGGCATTGGTCTTCAACCCTAACAAGGCCCATTAAAGAGCCAAATTGCTTTATTAGACCCAGGAGATAGAAGCAATCATTTCAGTCTACTAACTGGAAATAATAAAGTCTGGAAAAAAGGAGAAGAAAATGAGTTTTCTTTCCATGCATGACAAAAAATGCATTATTTCAGGTGATTTTTTAAAAAAACATAATTCTGTGAATAAGTTCATTGAAAGCAGATCTGTGTACTGAAATTGAAAAATCAGGAAAGATAAAAAAGTTATACATTGTTTCAGCTCCTGTGGCTTTTGCTTTTTGGGTTGTATTACATGGCACAGAATATTATGCACAGTGTATCTCCAACAGGAGTAATCTTAGTTAAACAGCTTGATGTTAAGTACACCTGATGTATGATTCTTTATGCTGGATAATAATATAACAGCAGTAATAATCCACGCAGAAATGCACATTAAATGCTTTCAAAAACGTAACCTCTTTTGAAAGGTTCTTCTAATGATAGCATTTATTAGCTCACAATGGAAAATCAGCACAGAAGAAGGTTAATGAAGAGTAATATTAACCCTATTTAATCAAGTGTCCTGAGAAATACCTGAATCTTCCAGGCTATCTGTCAATAGGAGGAAATGATTGGCTATTTAAAATCAAATTTACATTATATTTCTGCAAGAAAAGCTTCTGTCTAGCTCCTTTTGCATTAGTGTCGCATCACATGACATATTTACTTCATCTGAAAATATTCTTTGAGAGCAGTATGATGCATCAGAAGTGTTAAAAAGAAAACAAGATTTTTGTTGTTTGGGGTTTTTTTCATGCTGAATATACAGAAAGTGCTCCAAGTAAAAGAGTATTGATTACCCATGGGTAGTTTCTGAGAGAAGGTATCAAGCAAAAGCAGGTATCAAGCATCATACTTGCTCATCTTCAGAAGAACAAATGCTGGGATAAACACCATATGGGAGATTAAACAGAGATTTTAAAGATTTTCTTGAAATATTAAAACATATATGGAGCACACCAAGGAATTATTGTTATGGAAATAGTTTATGAATGTTTGTTCAAAGGCTTTCACTCATTGTACAGATGTCTTTTTAACCCCTCTTGGTCTTTGAAAGCAGAAGTTTTTTCATTTCTGCAGATTCTTTTCTAAAGGAAATGTTAATATTTTTATCACACATTTGTCTACACCTGCATGCTAACTTCTCTGTTTCTTGTTCCTGTACAGATTGCAATTTATTTAATCCCACCAAACAAATGCCACAGAGCAAAACTCAGGGCAGTTAAACTAGGCTAGCACTCGGTGCTTTTATACATTATGGAAAGCTGGCATCAGCCTTGATCAGTCATCATCCCAAAGCCAGGATACTTTCCATTTTTACCTTTTCTCCTCAAAGACTTCTTGCTCAACTGAAAAAAAAGGCTACAATATTCTTTCTGTGATGATTTTGAAGCTGCAAGATCAACAGAAGTTGTTTGGGGGGAGACCCAGCAGTGCATTCAGGGGAATCCGCTGAGCACTGTTTTAGGTATCTGCACAGGGATATGAAAATTTACTTTGTCTTCAGGATATGGGTATAAAGAAAGAATGTCTAGTATATATTTTAAGTAATGTTGAATTTCTCTGTAGCCCAGACAAGCTGACCTGGATTGAAAGACACACCACAGACTCTAGAAAAGGATCATCTCCATCTTAATATCTAGCTTCTTTCTCTCCTGCTGCAGTCATGTCACTATACAGGCTGTTTTATCCATCCATGCTAACCACTGTCTCATATGACTGAAATGAGCAATGCTGCTGTTCTGTCAGAACTCTAAGTCATAATATAGTTACAGATCTGAGATCTGGGGGCAGTTGTGGGCCTGTGCTGAACTCATAAGTGCTTTAGATCTTGAGAAGAGTTTGTTTGGGTGGAATGTTTAGACCACCTGTCTCCTCATGGAAATCAAGAGGTATTTCATTCATATTTTGTGGAGGGAAGACATTGCATAACCATTCCATGTATTGAAACTTTGCCTGGTAGCCAAATGCTGCCATATTCCATTTAACTCTTGGATTGTTTATGTTAGATGTTATCTATCCTGCTCCTCCCATTTCTTCTTGAATTTGTTACATCCTTTTGGATTCATCCATCTATAGTTTGTCATAGCCAGAGTTTTTACAGCTGAAGAGATTATATCACTCCCATATCCAGTGTGCCATGCCATGCTAAACACACTGCACTGAGACATCTCTCTCTTGACACAGACCTTTTCTTGGGCTGAGTTTCCCATCTGTCTAAGCCTCACCTTCTTTTTCTGATCCTGTACCATAATCAGTTCTCTTTTACTTACCATACTATTAGTTTTCTCCTGAGTCAACTCTTCTGGTGAGTCTCTTACATGTATAAGAACTTCATTAGTTCTGCGTCTATTGGATTCAGTGCTGGGACCATCTTCCTTGATGCTAAACCCTATGTTTTCCAGAGGAATAAGATGCCATCCAGGAGGACCTGGACAGGCTGAAGAAGTGGGCCCATGTGAATCGCATGAAGTTCAACAAGGTCAAGTGCAGAATCCTGCACCTGGGTCTTGACAATACCCTTTATCAATACAAGTTAGGAGAAGTACTGGAAAGCAGGTCCAAGGAAAATAACTTGAAAGTAACTGTGGATGAAAATCTGGATATGAGCCACCAATGTGCATCTGCAGTCCAGAAGGCCAACTACATCCTGAACTGCATCAGGAATGTGGCCAGCAGATCAAGAAAGGTGATTCTGCCCATCTACTCTGGTCTGGTGAGACCTCGCCTTAAATGCTGTGTCCTGTTTTGAATTCCTCAGCACAAGAAGGACATGGACCTGTTAAAGAGCATCCAGAGGAAGGTCACAAAAATGATCAAAGGACTGAAGCACCTCTCTTAAGAAAATAGGCTAAGAGAGTTGGGGTTTTTCAACCTGGAGAAGGCTCTGGGGGGGGGACCTATTGCAGCCTTCCAGTACCTGAAAGATGCCTATAAGAAAGCTGGTGAGGAAGGGCATGTAGTGATAGGACAAGTGATGATGGTTTTAAACTAGATTTAGGTGGATATAAGGAAAAAGTTCTTCAATATGAGGGTGTTCAGTCACTGGAACATGTTGCCCAGAGAGGCAGTGGAAGCCCCATCCCTGGAGACATTCAAAGTCAGGCTTGATGAAGCTCTGAGCATCCTAACCTAGTGAAGATGTCCCTGCTTACTGCATGGGGGTCAGACTAGATGACTTTTAATAGTCCCTCCAAGCCTAACACATTCCATGATTCTATCATACTTATCTGTTAAAATGCAGAAGGAACACATTTTCACTGATGAATGCATTGGACTGCTAGAAAGAAAATTAGCACCATATTCCAGGTTGTGAGCAGATTCAAGTCACATTCTGAAAGTTACAGATCTTTTCTTCTCGGGTGGACTGCAGATTCAATTCTGGCTTTGAACTCCACATTCTTTCCAGCTAAGAGCAGGAAAGAAATTAAGTCTCAATAATGATTACACATCAGCTTCTTGTGGGAGTCCCAAGAGGAAAATCTGTCATTTCACTTCAACATTTACTGTAGCAGTATTGACAAAGTGTCCCTATGCCACTAGCTCAGAACACTGGATGTATGCATATCTTCGCCAAATGTGTGAACAAGAGCGATCCTCATTCACTGCAACTTCTTTAAGGACTGTACTCTGCTCTTGTTCAATCTAATGTCAATTTTGCCAGATATTCAAATTGAACTATGTTTTGACCACAGCATAAGAAATGTTTGTTCCTAAACTTTCAGAAAGCCATAAAATAGCTTTCTACAGTGCTGAATATTTAACATCATAAAAACTAATGCAAAGTACTCAATGCACCTCAATAAATTCCAGTAATAGTACCAATCACATACATCCATGGAGTCCTTTTTGACACCACTTTTTTCTACTATGCCAGGACACTTTGCTGGTTTTCTCATGGATTTTTTTAATTTTTAATTTTTAAATTTTTTTTTGGAAATACATGCTCTGAAAGGATAAATAGAATGTGAATCTATCTGCTGGAATCTTTTACAAAAAGAAGCTTACTTAAAATAAATAACATTCACTGTTTGACAGAGCATCTTGAAGCTGTAGTGGTCATGGAATGTTGTTGAGGTCACAAGAAGCCATTCCTTCTAGAAATTGGTTCTTTTATAGTCTCTTTCTCCAAGATGTCTAGGGTAAATACAAAACTAGAAATTCATAATGCTTCAGACTGACAGAGTGACCCATATTTCTACAAGTTGTATTGAATGTCACAATCAAGACATTTAATATATTACATAGAACTTCCTGTGCATAATTTTCTGTGTAGGATCCTATACAAGTCTCAGGACATCACCCCAGACATGGTCTCAGGCAAGAAACTCATATTTGTGTTTCTGGTCATGAATTTAATGTCATACCAAATTCCAGACAATAGTCAGACTCTGATTCTACACCTTTACAGGATGCAGCTGAACCTCCCAAAACAGATCTCTATCAAATACTGTGGGGTTTGGGGGTTTTTTTTAAATATTTATTTATTTCTATTTCAACATTCAGAAACTGCAAAATTTATTTGGAATATGACCTAAGACAGTTGTTTCAATCACACTTACCATACCACCTGAAGTAATAGCTCAGAAATATGAATTGTCAATATTATTGGTCACAAATTTTATTGAGACTGCAGTTACCAACAGAGTACCTATCCTAACATATCGTATTTAACTGCAATAGACTGATTAATCCTTAGTCTTTTAACACTACCAACAGTTGCTAATTCTGTAAGCTCTCTTAGAAGTCATTATGGCTTAGCAGATATCTTTTATCTAAACAAAACCCATAGAACTGAAGAGCCAGGAGCAATGCATATCACTTACCAAGATGAAGAATAGATGCAGCAGTGTAATGATGGTTTGCTCTTTTATGTTAAATTAATTAAACTCCTGCATTTTTTTAATTAATCCAATGCTTTTGCAGGTTTAATGTGTTGTGTTTTGGGGTTTCGTTTCAGGTAACTTTGTGTGCTGCATGCAGGCTCTAGGGAAAATAAGATTTTCAGTAAAAAGCAGGAATAAAAAAAAAATTAAAAATCACACTTTTAAAATAAAATACAAACATCTCGAGTCCAAAGATCATCTCAGATATACGGGATTCCATGTTTTGAAGGAGGGGGAAAATGAGGTTGGTTTTGGTTTTTTTTGGTTTTTGTTTGTTTTGGATTTTGGGGGGTTTTTTTGGGGGGGGGGTTGGTTTTTTTTTAAGACAAATACTTCTTAATATGAAATAAAAAAATATTTTTGGAGAAAAGTAATAGTACTACATAGCTTCCCACTTACCTTCACACCAAGCTCAGTTATCTAAGGGGTACAGAGACATGCTTCTTGTTATTTCTCCACTGGGTGCATGGTTTTATACACCTTTATGTCCACCTTACCAGAGGTAGGCAACCATCAGCCACATTGAGAAAAGCTGAAAAACAGGAAAACCTTTTCCTGTCAAGGACTCCAGCACATTAAACAGTTTTCCATAGCTTGAGCTCATCAAGCTTTCGGTACATTCTAGGCATGAATGAGGTCTAATACCTGAGCACCAAATGTCCTTAGGCTGCACACCTATGTGTGTGAGAATGATGGTTTCCAAAATGAAAGCAGTGTTTAGGTTTCAGAGAAGAACACAATTCAAGAAACTGAGCATGACATTTCTGGATGAAATCCTGGATATCACAATGGCTAGGGCAAACTTGTCTGGGGAGATTTTCTGAACATCCCTAAATGATGCTTTCACCAGCCTCTAGATCTTTGCATTGTGATTCTGACACTGATTTCCTTTACATACACTTTGCCTTTCTCCCAATATATTTTGCAATGCTATATATACATTGCGTCTGTTCTGATTCTTCTCCATTGTACTCCCAAACAAGAACAGGGTACATTTTTTGTGTATTCAGCTCCCAACTATCACTTTCTCTTCACAGAAAGAATTCTGTTTAACTCAGATTAACTTTTCTGTCATATTCTCATGTTTTTTTCCATGTTTATTTAAATGCACACCAGAAAAACTGCAGTTCAAATCAGAATGACATTCCCAAAATCCACAACCACTCACACCACCATGGTGTCAAGTGCATAAACCATTTTTCCCTACTTTCCATACACATGAACAGGAATGTTAGCAATTTTTCCTCAAAACTGTGTTTGCCATAGTTCAAACTCAGTAAAGGCAACAAGGGTTAAACTTGGAACAATTTTCACCAGACGTTTTCTGCACCATTTTGCACTGTAAACTTTCAAAGTAAAGTGCTATGTCCTGAATGTTTTCTAAAACATTTCCTTATTCTGGTTTCAGCAACAGGTGTTATATAGCAACAACGTGTTGTACATTATATATTTCTGCTGATTCCATTTTATTCAAGTGATTTCCTCGATCATACACATGAATAATTTAAACGGTAATTAAATAGAGACTAAATCTATCACACATCTTGTTTTATCAGTCTGAAAGAAATCTGTCATACAGAGTTCATGGTATCAAGTGTTCCTGTCAGACTCGAACTGTTGAGCATTGAGGCACTGCAGCACAACAATGTAAGGGTGTGCACTCCATTTTTTAAAGCAAAGTCCACAACATTAATAAGATACTTTAAGTCAAGAGCTTACATAGTAAATACAGAATGGTAGCTTTTTAAAATTACAGTTAGGAAAACAATTTTAGAGAAGTGTTTCTACCAAACAGAATTTAAACATTTCATTTGTAAGGACTCCCCATTTCAAGTCAACGTCAAGCTGATGTTCACTCATGGAAAACAGGTCTGCCTAGGTACGTATTTGGCACTAGTAAACAGTAGCAATTACAATCATTTGCATGTTTAATCTTCTGATGTGTTTTCAAAATACTAGCAAATGAATAATGTGAAAGACACTGTGAAGCATGTGAACTTCTGAGCTTCTCTTTGAGATGGCTCAGACACCTCCTGCTCTTTAACAGATAGTCTCCTTTCATTGACAAATATATCAGAATTTGTTCCACAAAAACCAAGCTTAACTAAACATGGGAATTAAGAAGTGACATGATATTTTGTCTGTTCAGCATATCGATAACCCCCACTTCAAAAGACTGTTTGGGCAGGCAAGCACTCAAACTGCAGGAAGTAGCAATAAATACGTCTTTCTCCACATTACAGAACTATTCTTCTGGGGGATACTTGACACTGGCTTTTGCATCTTTCTGTACATTTAAACACTCCCTTAGTGATGTTAGCTGGCTGTTCAAAGGACACAATCTAGCAAATTCCCCAGCATTTTTTAAGAAATATTCCTATAAATGGCTATAGGATTTAAGATGATAAATATTTTTAGGTGATTATCTCTCATTATTAGCAAAGTATTTTCAGCAGGAAACAGTTCTCTACAGAACAGTTTACTTCAAAGTTCACTTTTAACAGGAAAAAAATACATTTTTCTTGACTGATTTTCAAGTGAAACATAAATGAAGGACAGAGACAGTGCTGGTTCTTTTTAACTGGGTTTTTTTCTTCCTCTGTTCTTTGCTGCCAGCTGGCTTTCAGCTTTCAGAAAAACACCCATCAGGAAATACACTTATAAGTCTACACCTGTAAACAGATTAGTAGAGTGTTCAGAAGAAAACATATTTATAGATATGTTGGTAGTTTGTAGAGGTAATCTGTGTCTCTGTGTGCACATGTGCACATTTGCATATGTGCTAAAGAGAAGGCATATATATATCTATCTCCTTTAGTTGAGCTGTAGATACAAGTGCCTGACAGAGGTGGAGTATCCCTATGTTAGTGACAGGAAAACTGCGAGAAGTTTACTGTAAAAGATCCCAAATAGAAGTTGACTGAGGTTTAACAGCCTACTATATGTTCTATTGGGCACAGTGTAGTGCAGGAGCTAACTGTTCAGTAAAGGAGATAAATACATTTTAATTTTTTTTTTCTATACTTTCTTTCTGTCAGGAGAGGGGGTTGAAATGAGGTCCTGGGACATCGACAGGGTGTAGAGAGACCCCAGGGAGGAGGTCAGGCAGAGCCAGGCTGTAGTAGCCCTTAGGGCCAAGACATAGGCTAGGCTGAACCTAAATGTACACAATGGTCTGTTATGAAAGATGCTTTTCTGACTTAACCTGTATGGCTGAAATTCTCTTAACATCTTTCCTCCTGAATGTACTCTGTCATGGCAATGAATCACTGTGAAACCTCGAACTTTCAAGTGAAATAAGCAATCATCATATACTAATTTGCTTAAGGAAAATAATAATAAAAAATCTTTCTACTGAAAAATATTACCATTTTCCCCTAAATACTTAACTTTTCTTAAAAAAAATACATTTTTAAAAGCTTTAATTGGAAAAAGTATCTCTGGTTCAACATGAAATCTCTAATTAAAAAAGATGTTCATGTATGTGAAGGAGAGGGAGTGGGAGAGGATTAGCAATCTACAGAGAGAGAGAAAAATATTGTTCCAGAACAATCGATATAAAAGGGGTTAGAGGACATGAAGGAAAAAGGTGTAGGGTTTTACTATGGCTTTACCCTTCTTGCAGGTAGTTGAAGAGGGATTAGGTCTCTGCTCAGTCATACATCAAAAGTCTCTTGCATGCACTTTTTTGGAAGTAAAATGCCACAAGACCAGAGTCCATCTTCCCCAGACTGTGCAGCCTCTTCTGCGTCACCTTTATCAGTCACCCTGCTCAGCTTTTCCCAATACTTGAGACAATGGCATCATCTGCAGCCAACTTCCCCAACACCACACACCACAAGACACCACACCACACCACCTCTTGTTCCATAAAACCTTCACAGAATCACAGAATCTCAGAATCTTAGGAGCTGGAAAAGACCTTGAGAGATCACTAAGTCCAACCCCTCTGCCTGAGGAGGATCATCTAGAGTAGATCACATAGAAAATTCTCCCCAGTTAATGTGCAACACAAAACCCAGACACCCAGACCATGCTAATCCAGCCGTCAGCTGACAATTACTAACCTGTTTAGAACCTAGACACGTTTGTGTTTCTTACAAAATTAATTCTCTAGGGAATAATGGGAAAAGAAATGGAGGAAACTGCCTTAGGTTTCTTATACAAATACCTGGTTTCCATGTGTCAGTTGAACTCTTCAGTCTTTAGTACACATTCTTCAATCATTCTGGCATTTCCATTTATTCAGATTAAACATTGGGCTTCAAATTAATTCACTGTTCCACCTCTTTTTCTACACGAAGTTGGTGGTTTCTTAATGCAAAAATTACTTTCCAATAGGGATTGCCATGTCTGCTTAATGTCTTTTCAGGAAAAGCTGAAGAACTTTTGAATTACTACCCACCGGGGAATTTCTGTATAAATATACACAGTCTGAATATTGCAGCAGAACTCCGAGTCAATATTAAAAAATTATTCTAGCATCTCCAGATACATCACAAGTTCACATTGTAGTGTAGTGCTTAATTATGTATTTTTTATTGGAAACCACACTATTATTGAGAATTTTTTTATTATTAAGAGTAAAAAAACTTTCCTTTCATATCTTTCATATTTAATCACCAAAATCTATGAAAAACGTTGGCAGGCCTCTTTCAATAAAAGTAAAAAGCCCACTGACCAGCTCTATTGCCAGATGAATGCAAAGAGATCCAGGTAAACTTTGGTGAACGAATGTCTGTCATTATTCTTCATGGAATATCTCCCTTATTAGTTAACTGATAAACTAGTGCACACATAAACCATGAACAGAATTTTTGCTAAAAATCCCCGATAAACTTGAATTCTGGTGCAGAGTAAGATGGGGAATCAAATCTTCCAAAAAGGATGTTCAGACACTGTCCAGACTGAGATTTTGCAAGTCTGCATTGTAAAGATTCTTGCAACAGCATCTTCAGTCAGATCAGGTACAGTTTCTGCACTTGCTGGATAGAAATCCAGGAGGTAAATATAATAGGGGCATCAGCTTTTTTATATCATTTAAATGATGATAATAATGACATGACTTGTTCTAGTTCTAGAATCTTATATCTATGAATTAGGCAGGGTTTTTTTTTTTATGTGAAACTTTAGAATAAAAAAAAAGATGCTAAGAAATAGACAGCTGCTTTCTCCTTTCAGGCATTCAGTGGCAAAGCACAGGCTGTACAGTATGGCTTTATTTTGTGCAATTTATGCCACACAAGCTCTATGTCAAAATATTTTCCTGATGTGAATAATATTAGCAAGCAGGAAGGATGTGATCTCAGAGAAGCTGTAAAGTTGGCTCAGCAAGGATTGCAAAGCACCAATTTAGAAGAAAAAGAATAAGACCAGTTAAGAAAAATTGTAGATATCACTTGGGGATCTCTGAGTGCTTAAGTGATGACCTGGCAGCAAGCCCTGCAAAGAAGGGTTTGGTAGTGACCTGGCAGAAAGTCCTAGTCAAAGGAAAAAGTTAATTCCCATGGGGTAGGTAAGAGTCTGTTTGAGAGCTTGAGCCTATTTGGAATCCTTGTACTGTATATAAAGGAGATAAGGAGGGAGGAAGAGCTGGCCTTAAAGGTTGCATGAACTGCCAGGTAAGCAGACAGAACAGTGCACTTCCTTTTATTCATGGTCCACTAAGCTGATCCTCAAAAAGGATTTGCTTCCCCAGATGCTGGCAGCCTGACAAAGCTGTGGACCCTCTTGCCATAATCTGCTTTTTAGTTCCAAAGGGCATTCATCAGGAGCAGGTGAAGGGAGCCATAAATGCTTTACTGAAGTCACTTACCAAGAAAGGAGGTGAGGAATATATTAGTCAATGTACAAAGTAGCACAGCAGTACAAAGTAGATATAACAATTCATCCATATTTTATTTGTCACAGACTTTGATAGAGAAGTAAAAATGTTTGCGCATGGCTCACCCACCCCAAGTTCAACAACTGAAACTAAAGTGCTTTGTTCATGTTTTCTTAAACAAAACAAAACAAAAAAAAATCAGGAAATTTGTACAAAATCGAAAGACTATGTGTAATTTCAAGATTACAACCTTATTTTTGCTCATTTTGTGGGACTGCTGAAGTCTCCAGTTATTTACTATGTGTTCCACCATTAACATTCGCTGTTCAGTTGTATTGGGTTACATTGAATCTATAAATCCCTGACCCAGAGTAGACAGTCCAACAGAACCATAGACTTCTAAGCTGATAGAGGAAGGGTGAAGAAAAAATGTCTTAAAGGCCAAATTGCTGGTTATAGTTGTCATAGTAACAACACAGGGTGGTAGGGGGTTAATTTGAGACGAGTAAGGTCAGCTTTGTGCTATGACACTGTAATTTACTAGTCCTAAAGACCTGGTAAAAAGTAAGGGAGAGAATATCTAAGTTGCCTCACAAGAGAGGACAAAGCAGGTAAAAACAGAAATGCAACTGATAAATGCATTCTGATAATAATTCTCCCATTATTTATAAAGCATCACCCTCCCAAATGTATAGCCGGGCCCTGTGCATGTAAAAATGAGGTCAAGTAAGCACTTCTAAAGATGATGAATAAAATGACAAAGTATATACATTATTTATTAGTCTAGATTCAGAAAAAAGAATCACTCCCATTCTGAAACACTTTTGTATGCACTTATATTGCACTTAATGCACTTATATTGTCTGGTATATTCTAGATAAAAGGGTACCTAAGAAAATGCCCAGGGTACATTGCACCTACCTTCTTAGAAACTAACCTTCAAAGTACTGATCAAAATCAAGCATTGCACCAAAATTAACAAGGCCACATAACCACCACATTGTTTTCAGAGGATCCAAAATCTCCCAGTGATAATTTACCGTAATTTCATAAAGTTTAGCAAATGCATTAGACAATTGAAACACTTTTGTAAGTGCAACTGGCCCACTGTGGACACACAATTTGATCTAAGAAGCACCTCACCTTTGTGCAGTCAAGCCCAAATCACCGTTTCAAGCATGTAAGAGACACCATATTCTATATGCCAAGTACTTTATTTATATTTTTAGGTATTTATACTGTTTGAGGCAGTATAGATGTATGTTGTCCTGATAAAACGTTCAGTTCTCAATGTTTACACCATTTAGTTACTAGCTGAACCAAAGCTGTGGATAAACATAATAGACACAGCATTTGGTGCTAGATCTTGGACACTTTGTAGCCAAAACAAGGTTGACCAATTCTTGGCATATTGAGGATGCAGCCACAAAACCTCAAAGTAAAAGTGGCTACAAAGTTGGAACATAAATAATCAGATGTCAACCATGTTGGAATTAGATATATAATTTCTTGGACTTCCTTCTTCATGAACATTATCCCTTAAATGATCATATCTGAATTAGTAGTCATTAAAGATACTTGAGGAACAAAATGAATAACCAAAAAGGATATGAATTCAAGACTGTACATGAATAGGTGTTTATGGTGGCAATTCAGTTTTGAGGATATAACTAAATGAGCTAGTTATTGATACACTGAAACATCAACATTAACACATGAAGCAGTTTTGCAGGTACCCTAGTCATCCCTGTGAATATTATTTCCCTGTGAAAATAGCAGGTGGGAACTAGAAGAAAGAGGACAGCTATGTAACCACTGGAGCAGTAAGAAGATTAAACATATATTTTATCTTTGGTTTTATTTTTGCAATATTGTATCTTCCAAAGAAAAAGTGGTTTATTATTATGCATAGCAGTTCTGATGAAAAACAAGATTAACAAAAAATGGTGGTAAGAAGAACTTGAAGAAATGTAAAAAATAAGCACCCTCCAAAAAAGAGTTAATAGCAAGATAATACTCCTAGAGAATGGAAAGGATATGCATTACAAGAAGTGAGAAAACAGAACAGACCTGGAAAACTGCAGTTCAAAAATTAAACATACTTCACTTACTATTTACTATTAGTAAAAGAAAATATCAGAAATCATGTATGTCTACCTGTGTTTAACTCTAAAGGCTCAGATTCAGTATGTTGATGACCATCACTATCTCATTTTTGTTTTTTCTTTCATTTCTCACAACTCCTAGATTTATTTCTGGGGAAAAAAAAAACAAAAAACAAACAAACAAAAAAAAACCCAAAACCAAAAACCCTCAAAGATTATAGTAGTATTTTTCACTTGTATATATAATACTCAAGTCATATGAGCAATCTCCTCATAAAGATTATGCTGGATTTCTGTGGGAGACAATTATATTATTTACATATTTTTATTTTTTTAAAAAATATACAGGTTCAACTGAAGATGGCAAACAGTGGGTAACAATTTGTATTAGTGTCTGCATCTATTTAATTAATATGTTACGATCTAATGGGAAACACTCTGTTCTCTTGACTTCTTTATGTGCATCACTAGAGATAAATAAAAGGTTTTCTGTCTGTGAAGACAAGGTTCTGCTGAGTTGCACTGATACTGGTGCATGTGGAATATGCAGTAAAATAGATAATGGCAACTGTGGCTTACCCCAGTATGTTATGGAGATACAATTATCAGGACAGCTAAGAAAAATGAAGTAAAAGTCACATCAATATATCTCTGTCTTACTGCTGTGATCCACTTACACCTGTCGGATAGAAAGGGCCACTTCAGAAGAAAAATCAGCATAGATCAGACTTTTCAAAACACCTAAGAATTACATATGAAATCTTACAAAACTATTAAAATGTGGCAAGAAGAGCTGGAATTTGCTGAAAGCTGAACAGTAATGACTGTCTGATGATGATAACCCTAATCCATACTGAGTGATGGTATTTTGGGAGGAACAAAGCACCCACGAGTCCCTTTGAAATCATCCGAAACTGTGCCTGTTCCTGTGATGAATGAGAATATTTCTGCTGCTACTAAAATATCAGATTAGGTGCTCATATATCAAAATCAAATTTTTCCCCACTAAAGTCTGCAAAACAAACTCAGACTCACAGTGTTTTCCTTCCCAGGAAGGCAGTGTTTCTGCCTACTGAGCTATGCAAGGGAAAGTCCAAAATTCATTTAAAATAGAGCTCTATTAAAAAAAAAAAAAAGACAAAGACGAAGATTTAAAAAAACATCCTTTATTTTCTCTTGATATTGGTCTTTCTAAGTGTTACTTTGAAAAGAAAAGCCTAAAAAATGTGCAAATATGATACTCAACGTATTGTATGATTTTGCAGCTCAAGACTAAATTCTAGAAATGACAGAGTTTTGAACAGAACAAATATTAAAAAATGGTATTTCCCCCCCCTTCCCAGTATTATTGTATCAGTGCTAAGCTGTATAAATGAGACCAGGAACTGAAAGGACCTGGGTACTAGAAGGCTATATTTCACATTATAATTTGCAGAATGTAATTGTAGAATCATATGAAAAGTACTTTAGGTGCACTGTTATTAATTCATATAAATTTTATTATAAATCTGAAAAGTAAGTGGAATAAATTGAACAATATATTTTCTGTACCTCCAGCAGTTTCTGTAAAATCACAGTTCTACAAAAAATGTAATGAGATTTGGAAAAATATTGCTGCCTGTACCTGAACTTCAGCAAAACATTAACCCTTACTTAATCCTGCTCTTATTTAGCCCTGATTCCTCTGTGTGACATTACTGGTTTCAAAGAAAAGAACAAATCAATGTTAGCTACGTTAATAAAGGAGAAGGGAAAAGTCTCCAAATAGATTGCTACTGAATATCAGAAGTAAGCAGATATCTATTTCTATTTGGTGGCTGAATAACAACAAACTGCTTTTCTTTCCTAAACAAGCTAGGAAAATCTATACAGCTTTCCATGTGCCCCACTAGCATAAACTTGCAAGGTATCCACTGAAACAAGCAAGCCAAGTCACACAAAAATTGCAGATAAAGCCATTGCATTATTAAAAATATAAAGTGAGTAAGGACTATACCATGAGCTCAGTAAAGTTCAGTGTATATGGATGTGAATGGTATTTTCATTTGGTTTCTGAAAATATTTAAAACTGTATCCATGGCATTAGCAACAATGTGGTTTGTTTTTTTCCTTCCCTACTTTTGGCTATACATAGCTGCTAAGAGCATATGATACTTTAACATCACTGATGGCATTTAACTGCATTTCTAGGGACATATTGACTAATGAATAGATCCATCTTTTTATATTAGACTAAAGGAAATAAATTTGTATCTTTTCTAAGTATTTTTCACTGTTGATTTTTCTTAAGGGATCTACAAATCCTTTAAAATAATGGTTCAAAAACAATTACAGTGTAGACACAAAAATGGAGATCCCAGGAAAAGCTTGTTGTTTAGAAAAATCCTCCTTTTCCTTCTATGTCTGCTAGCACTGGACTTCCATATCCTGGATTCTGGAGACATTTTAATCATGAAACATAACTATTCATGATGATAATGATGTCCATTCTCACAAATCCATCCCAAGTGCCACAGTATTTGGAAAACTCCCTGTGCCATATGTGATTGTGAAAATTTCAGCTTCATATATAAAAAGAGAAAGGGAGGGATTAAGCATGCAGCCTTCACAGTCTGGGGGAACAAGGTGAAAAATAAAGCCTAGAAAAGTAAAAGGCAAGTTAATAGTCTCTTTCATTCATGACTCACACATGGAAGAACCTACCTTGCTCATCTTTAGCATTATTGATACAAATAATGCCGCTGATATACCAAAACCCACTAACAGGAATCCAATTTACAGGAATATTCTGCAAAGCAGAATTAAAGTACAGAACTGGGATTTGCTTGAGTAGTTTACAAATCAGATTGAAGTCCAGTTCATCCTTCCTTTGCCTTCCAGATAAGATCGAATCTGCTGAATGATATCTTTTAGTATCAAAAGCCAAGATCCGCATGTAAGCCAACAAATTAAGCTTTCCCAGGAGCAGTCCCAGCACAGCTATGGAATAGTCATTGTCATCTCTAGTAATCTCTTAACTTCCAAAACAAATTAAAAAAAAAGGGTGATTATGTGCAAACTGACTATTGTGAGTGGTTCCTGGAATGTCCTAAGTCCCAGACCATGCCCAGAAATCATTTGGGAGAGTGCCTGCCTGATACCAGAAGCCAAAAGCAGGCTAGCAGTCATCCTCACAGCTCAGCAGCACAGATGACTGCACTCCACTAGATGTTGTTTAATCTGATAAAATAGCCCTAAGGAAGGAGTCCAGCAGCAGTGTGCTTCATTCATTATCCCATAACTTTGAGCCTCTGCTCAACACGACAATCAGATAGGGCATTTTCATTGACATTGTATTTATCCACAGACCCATTTTTACCAGTCTCACCTTCTGTATGAAACACTGTTAAGGGATTAATAGAAGAGCTACTTCAGCAGTGCAGCTTTACCGACATACTCAGGCAAGACTACCAATTGGAAATAGGTCTTCTAAGTTCCCTACTGCTGATGCTTTGAAAGTGTGCTGGTTGTAAAAGGCCCTTCCTTCCATAGTACCCCAGGACTACCAACATGATGGATTTCTCACAGGGGCACAAAAGGTGAGAGTAAACTGTTGGTGAGTTCAGATTTCACTGATTTGTATGCATCAGACACTGAAATGCTGCAACTATGAATGCCCCCCCCCCAATACTCCTCATGCATTTGAGGTCTCCCACAACAGCAAGGTTTGAGCACCCCACTTTAACAGACTGCATAGTTTTTTTCACAATGTTTTCACTGCTTTCCTGGGAAACTGGAAGATCATAAAATTAAGACAGTTTTCAAAGGCTAGCTTGCCTAGGGTGGCACCAAGATTTCAATACAAAGCTGAAAAACATCATACTATTCTTTAAACTACTGTTTTTTCTACATAACTATTGTCAATTTTCTGCATACCAAGTATATACAGATACCTGTACACATACTTACACATACATACAAAAGCTTCCTCTTTCCCAGTAAGACAGAGTTTAAAATCTGGGAAAAGAGATTGATTATTAATGTCTTCACATCTAATTCTGATTGTATATCTGTCAGGCAGTGAAACATTTTTCACAGAATAACATATAATGTATGTAATCTTTAATAACACAAATTTTTAGACATGTTTTCAATTTGATTGTGTTTCACAATTAATTAAAAAAACCAACAAAACAAAACAAAACAAAAAAACAAAGAAACCCCTCTGAATTTTTATGTCTTTTATAGAGTAAATCACAATTGTTTATTTTACAATCGCAATTAATTTAGAAACAGTTTTTAATCAAAGCTATTAAAATTAAGTATTAATGAGGTAATCCAATAGGGTTTTTTTCATTATAAGTTATACATTTGAATATTACATGACAAACACACAGTGCATGTTCTTAAAACAGAAATAAATTCCACTAGTAAGAATGATGTGTACAGATGAGAAAATGCAGGACAATGAAAACATATGGGACAGTTAATAAGACATAAGAATGTCAACATAACTCGACCTTTATTCAGGTTGGATTCTCTCAGCAATGCCATTATTCTACATGCATAATACAAAGCAGTAAACCAGATTTTCTCCTTTTTCCTCTTAAACGATGTGAACACAGACTTACTCAAGTGTGGTCACTGCCTGGAGCCAAGTTGATATCGATATATCATAAAGGGCAACACTCTACAACAGCAGAGAGAACATAACATCCATTCTAAATTATACACAGCACAAAAAAATGGGACTACAAGACCTTGCACTCCACTGTTACTAGTACTGTTAGTGCACTTCTTTACCTAAGAAATACCAAGATGTAATCTCTGAAAATGTATTTCCTCTCAAGCTTTCACATGTGCCCCTATCTCCTTAAGCCCACCTAAAACTAGCAGAATCCAGGAAAATAGGATTTAGAAAAGGAGGAAAATATTTCCTCTGTAGCCAAGAAGTTCTCTCCCCTGCCTGATCTTATCTACCCTTTTAGAAGAAAGGCAAGACTTGTACCAAGCAATTGAGAGGATGTAGGGAATATTTTAAACTTACAACTATGTTCCTTCTCTTTTGTGAATATGAAACCCAATTTAATGTCACATCAGCTAAGAAAAGACTCCTCTGCTCTCAGCTTTCTCCAGTCCCTGTCTGTATTGCATCCCCATTCATACTAGTATGATGGAAGCCAGGAAGGCTAAACTTAAAATCAACTGTCAAAGTACATCTTTTGTGTGTTCTTCACCTGGCAGGGCAATTAGTGGGCAGTTCTTATGAGCACTTCAAAGCTTCTAGAAGCTTTCTTTTGACATGAAAAATAATCCACTGAGCATGTCCGTTCAGGAGTGACAACAGGGAACAATGAGATACTACAGACCAAAAAAGAAGACTGAGAAAGCTTAGTGCAATAAGAGCTCTTCCCTCCTTCTGTATTATGTGCCTCACTTGCAAAGCCTGGTTAAGCCTTTTATTTTCAGCCTTGGAATTAGTTGCTGTATTTCACAGCTGTAATAGTCCTTATAGATAGTGATACGTGGTAGATCATAGATAGTTCACTAGATCCACTGGAGTGATGTTCCTTCCCTTTTTCCCTAGCATTATGCTGAGCATTCAGTTGGGAGACACAACACAACCCGACAAAGTGCCATTCTAGGTGGGGGGTATAAGTAAGAAAGCACGATTTCTTTTTTTCCTCTCTTCTCTCCGTGATATCACCTAATCTGCTTCCTTTTGTCAGGTCATGGTTAAGTTCCTCCATTTAATGAATGAATTTTAATAAGAATGCCTTTAGTATGTACCATCATAGCTGCTACCTGGCATCACAAAGATGGACGAGGGAAAGTGTAAATGTAAGCTGTGTACTTGTAACAGATTGAGTAGTCCAGTACAGGGAATTGCTGGTGGACTGAGACTTTAGTTATTTTATTTTTATATACAAGCTGATATACGCTTTACAATAGAAATGAAAAAAACAATAGTCATCAATCCGCAACATTTTTATTGCTCCTCTTATTGCTGTTATTCTTCCTTTTTTAGCTAGCGATCAGTTGACCAGCAGGTCTACTGTTACTCAGCTCACTAGAGTTTATATTGCAAGCAATTGCAAGCAATTGAAAGGCTAACCCCACAAAACAAAAGTAAATGCCTGCTATGCTGTGAAAATACCGATGCTAATAGTATCTGTACTACAAAACCTGTAATAAATCAGATTGTAAATAAGCTGTAAACATGTGGATCAAATGCATTCTAATAATTAAACAAGGTAAATTATATAGGAATACATATTTTTGAGGTGTTTGTAAATGAGGCTTTAATGATGAAGTGAACCATAAATAAAACATTATTATAAAAATATGAAACAGTTATTATTTCTTTTCTTCACCAGTGTTAAAATAAGTCAGACTCCATTAAAACTGGAAGATAACTGACACGCAGTGGGAGTAAGCCTGGACACATAACTGCTGTGTCTCTGGAACCAAAAAATGCTAAAGGTATTGGCACTGAAAAGTAAGAGCAAGCAAAAATGTTTACATTCTTCACACTTAGAAAGAGGTCATTTTAACTTTTCATAACTCTTTTTTTGGGCTGAAGCCAAATAAGTAGGAAAGAGTAACAGAGTTAATTATGAATAGCCAGTTCCATGCTAGGATAATTCATAAGGAACCCAATGAAACTGGACTTCATACTTCATCCTGATGCAAAAACCAGATTTGGAAAAGGAAGCTGACATGTTTTCCCAAAGAATTTCCCATTGTTCTCCCATCTCTATGGTGAGCATTTCAATGTTTGCATCATGCTTCTGAGAGCTTTGTCAATAAAATCACAAACATCAGATGAAACATGGATAAGCTGGATATGCCAACTTAATATAATTTACTGGATGTAAAACACATGTACTGGGATACATAGAAGATCAGCCTTGATAATTACCAGTGTAGACCTATTCCAAGAACCTGAAATGTCCATGAGAGCTTGTCAGTGGGCTATAGGTGGTTTTTTTTCCTGTTTCAGCTTTTCACACGTGGCTTTTGCCTCTTACATAAAAATCAGAAGCAGTTCAGCATCTGTGAATTTTTTAATTTTGGTCTCACTTTTTTACCAGCTGCACTAAGTCAACTTTATTTAAAAGCAAATTCTTTTTGCCAAAAATCATTTGATTGCATATCAGTAACTAGTGTTTATATTTCAGGCACTTAATTTTCTTATTTTAGCATTCAAGTAAGGAAAGCAATTTTCTGTAAGAGACATGCAGATCAGGGATCAGAAGAAGAGGGGAAGTGCTTTTGGGCCTATCATCAATAGTTTCAACAATAACGACAAGCAATAATTTCAATGTGAAACCCTGAGAAATTCAGGAAATTCAGGAGGTGACATATGTTTCTTCCTGACAGGTATTTTCACAAGTTTTCACCACTGCAGACAGATTGTTTCAGTTTACACCCAAAATTGTGTTCTCACTTCATGTCTCATCAGTGCCTTCTTCTCTGGCACTGACTAAAGTAATGACGCGGTTGGACATTAAGTCTTTGCTTTTATTTCTTCTGTACATACAAACAATTTCCAAATTTTTGAATGTCATATGCAATTAATAATTTGTGCCCATTTTCTGAAAGATTTTTTCCATTTCTAGTTATTATAACAGTAATAGAGAAGAAATGGAAGAGAGATATGATAACTTTTTATGTATTCACCCCTACATTAAACTGTCTTGGCAGATCCACACTAATCATACTTCAGACATAGTAAAACTTACTTCTTCATAAAAGAAAGAAACAAACACAAATGCAAAATTTTCCAAATGTACTACAACATAGTCCAATTTTGGCTTTTTGAAAAAAAAAAAAAATCAATTCCCATTTCTATGCTTTTCTGCCAGTTTGGAAAGTCTACTGCTGTTGAATTGGATCATCATCTGAACCCTTCCGCTTAAAAAACGAAGAGCAACAAGAAACATTTCTCTGTACAAGTTTCTGCTGAAGCTTTGAACTGTGGATTGGTATTTTCTTAAAAAAAAAACCAAAAAAAACCAAAAAACAAAACAAAACCCACAAAAAACCCTGAAAAAACCCACAACCAACCAAATAAATAATACACAAAACTCAGATAAATTGTGTCTCTTGCACCTTGTGCTACCTTACATAATACTGAGATGCCAAAAAAGAAATCAATTTCAAAGTCTGTCGTCCGCCCTTATAACTAAGGAATGAAAATATTGATCAAACTTAAATTGTTTAGACAATTTGTACTATAAGTCTTAATCATATGCAAATACACAAATTCTGAAGGACAGCAGAAATCATCTTTAGATTCTTTCAATGTCATACCAATAGTCACAACAGAGCTTAAAAACACACACGTAGATTCACAGCAGTCCTAAAACGAATGCATTATGATCATCTCATAGATTACAGGTAGAAGACAAAAGGCATTCCCTAGAACATTTAAAGATATCTGTGTGATTTACAAGCCTCACAAGGATATCCCCCTGGTCAGTTTTAGCTAGCAAGACTGGTCTCCTCAGAGTCTTTTATTCAGTGGGGAGGGAAAGATAGATGCAGAGAATGATTGAAAATTTCTAAAATTTTCCAATTCTGAATTTCTCTGCAAAAGCATCTCCCTGTTAACCATAAAAAAGCCTGTTGACTGTACATTTTTGTAGGCTTCGTCCAAACCCTAATAAAAGTCTCTTTAGGTTAGTCTCCAAATGGCACTATGAACATAAATCAGTATGGTTGTCAGCAGGTACTGTAGAAACTGTCCCTCTTGTATTATAAATGTTTAAGCTTTGAGAGAGGTAATTTGGAAGAAATGGGACCCTGAGGAGTCCCACATGGAACTGCTAGGATTATTGAATGGATTAAGAAGTGACCATGCAGATTTCCATTAAAATAATAAAATAAATAATTATGGGAATACTATTTGCATAAATAGTCACTTCCTCAATAACAAAATCTTTACGCAGAGGAATGTTTGATATATTTCAGTATAAAAATTTACTGATAAGAACAAAAGTGAGAAGGAGGTTAAACTTCCTTTTCAATATCTTTCTGAAGAGAGAGATTTAGACAAAATATTTTGCTTCCTTGACCAGGCTTCTGACCTTCAGTCTTCTCCCTTGTTTGCCCTAAGATTAAATACTCAAGCTTCACTTATTCCACAAGAATTAGAGCTTCCTCTGCAAATTATCAAACTAAAAATTTCCTTGCTGATTCAGAAGCAAATAGAAAAAAAAAAAGACATCCAATATAGAAAAAGGAGAATTTAAAAGAAAAAAAATGTAGAAGCAGCAAACATAATTTATATTTTCTGCCTTTTTTTTTCTGTCTAACTAAATAGATATTTTCCTGTCATTCAACTAAAAAATAAAAAACGTTAGCATGTCTGAGGATAGTCCATGAGCAGAAATGTGCTTTTCCACAGGGAGTTAGCTTGATGAGCCACATCAATCACCCAAAGATATGTCCTTTTAATTGTAACAAGATCTTGGAAAGGTCTGAGAGTCGTATTGCTGTACAAATACACTTCACATCAGGAAAACATCAAGTATAGATAAAATAGAAACTGCAAGCATATGTGCCTTACAGACATTAGGGATAGCTTTCAAAAATTTCAGACAAGATGAGCATCAAAAAGATGATTCTCCTATTAGTATTCTCCTAGCAGCATTCTCAGCTGCAAGAAAGCTCACACTCATGCTACAAAACTGGAAGGACTGCAGTTTATTCTACAGCAAAGCATCCTAATAAATGGTGCTGAATAAGTCCTCCTGGGGCTACACTAATTTCCATGACTGTGAGCAAATTAAATGAAAATTGCTGTGAATGTGCGGCAATCATCTGAGCTGGTTGTTTTTTGAAAACAGTTTTGGTGGAAGAAAAAGAGAAGCTGTGAAGAAGCATCCCTTGTTTAAGGGAGTACTGTGTTAAGATTACTTCTGAAATTGTTAGCAGCTTCCAATGGCCTATTTTGCTACTTGTCGGAAGGAAAAGCTTGGTTGAAATAATAAGGTAGCAACAATGTCAAAATAGCAACATTGTCTGTAAAGAATTAAATAGAACTGGAAACGGCTGAGTCTTTGCTATAGCTCCACAAGGACAAATTGCATTCTGTGAACTCCTTCAAGCAGAAGATCTCGCTTGGTCCTGAGATACGTATCACACACAACATGCAGGGGAAAAAAACCAAAGCAGAGCCGGGGAATGAGACTGTCCTACTTGGTCCTGTAAGCTGTGGAACAAGATACTCGCTTTTTGTAAGTACTCCTGTGATAGTAATGGTCACACAGAGGTTGCTAAACATTTGCTGACAGAATGCACCAGGAAATAAAGAAGTTTGGTTTGCCCAGGCTGTCAAGACTTCATAGTCATCTGGCTCATTTAGAACAAGATTAACTCAGGGCTTTGTTTTAGGTGCGGATTTTCTCATCCTTTACGTCTGTTGGTGGATCCTGCCTTTCCAGGAGCATCTCACTTTCCAGAAGCAATGGAGGCACCTGAGGAGGTTCCAACTCACCTGCCTTACTGTGGCTAACCTAAACTAGCTAGTAAAATCCTTCTTACAGTCAGAGATGGGGAGGGAGAGGGAACTCCTGAAACCCTCTGCCTCACCCAAAGTGTCTGCAATGCAACCACCGAATGAACTGCCTCTTGGGGGAGAGGTGTGTGTGTGTGATGTTTGTATAGTTCTGGATTTCTGCCCTGAGCAGATATAATGATTCAAAAATGACAAGCTCATAGTGGCCAGAGTGATTCTGTGAACAGTAATACCTATGTTTTTCTGATCTACCCTTGGGGGGGAAGGCGGGGGGAGGGCAGGTGGAAATCCTCTTTCAAACATAGGCAAAACTCAAAACTCACTAAACAGAGAAATCTGACTCCAACATAGAGGTGGAATAAAACTTAACAGAAGTGGATGAATCATAGACTGAAGATAGAATCACGTCATGCTACACAGCCGAAAAAAAACCTGCAAAAATAAGTATGTACAGCTTTGCTTTGCTAAACGTGCAGTGCTTGCCAAGTAAAGGACTATTGTCATAGAAGAAGTACTTATCAGTCACATTAACCTAGGCACAGCTTGGATGGCATCTTTTCTCTCATTTTTTAATAGCTATGTATAGCAGCCCAAAACATTGAACCGTAAGAAAACATCCTTGTTAGGGATTCCATGTCATGGATAACACCTACCACCGACTTTTTCTTTAGTTGTTTGTTATGCCCATTTCCAAAGCAGGATTGTTGTATTCCTTAAGGTAAAATAATGTCAAGAGGACACCAAATAGTTACAGAAGACATAGAAAGATTAGCAGCTACCAGTCAAAAAAGAAGGCAGATTTTAATACTTCACTATGTTGCATATGAATTGTGTATGTAAAAGATAGATGCTGTCAGTTATACAGATACGTAAAAGAGCAAAAGATTACAACACTGAGAGCAAGACAAATGTCATCCAGTTCCTTGTACCTGATGGGCCTTTTAAATCTTCAGTCATAAGAGCTACAACAGTTTAGCTACATGTACATTAAGAACTTCAAAGGAAAAAGGAATTTTCCTTTTGCTGTCTTCTGGTAGGAAAGACATCCAGATGTAAACTCAAGTCCTGAGCTCCTCATTCTGTAATTTTGTTTCAGTAGATGAGTATTCCCAAAAAGACACTAACATCTTCCCAGTCAATATCAACTTGGGCATTGCATTCATTATAAGTACAATGATGCCCTATTTTCTCCTTACAATATATGTTCTCTATTGTCAGTACAGGGTTTTTTTTATATTCTGGAGTAATAAACTTGGCATAGTGAATTCCTCAATCTGCTGGCTGTATTCTTGCTAATATAGCTCAGTATATATATGAACCATTACCTTTGCCATTATGGCAAAGACACAGCAGATGAAAAAAGACTTTCTCTACTAACTACAGGAGAAGAAATTCAGTCTAATTTTCTGTCAAGCTATGAAAATAAACGACTTTTCAAATATATGACAACTTTATATGAATTTGTTTATGTTTCGATAGTTCTGACAGTTTTCAAGTGATCTGCACTTTCACAGATATGTAGGTTTACTCATAGAAGTTCAGACTGCACACTACTATCTGCAAGAACATGAAGATCCTAGCAACAAGTATGCAAAAGAGTATCTAGACCTCTATGCGTATTAGTTTTGGATGGTAGTACTTCAAAATGTTATGATGTCTGAGGTGTCAGTAGAATCATTACACTTCTGGTGTAACGAAGGAACAGTTCCTCAAGTTTTAATCGCTTTCTCATTATGACACATATATCAGAAACTAAATCACAGAATCACAGAACATTAGGAGTTGGAAGGGACCTCAAAAGATAATCTAGTCTAACCCCCCAACCAGAGAAGGATAATCTAGATTAGATTACACAGGAACGCATCCAGACTGGTCTTGAGTGTCTCCAGAGAAGGAGACGCCACAACCTCTTTGGGCAGCCTGTTCCAGTGATCTGTCACCCTCACAGTGAAAAAGTTCTTCCTAATATTCAGATGGAACTTCCTATGCTCCATCTTGGACCCATTGCCCCTTGTCCTATCACTGGCCAACACCAAGAAAAGCCTGGATCCATCCTCCTGACACTCACCCTTAACATATTTATAAACGTTAATGAGGTCACCCCTCAAGTCTCTTTTTCTCCAAACTGAAGCAACCCAGCTCCCCCAGCCTTTCCTCATAAGGAAGATGTTCCACTCCCTTAATGTATGATTAATACACATATTTTCTTATTACTTTTTTAAACCATGTTGTGTTCAACTGAAATAAATATAGATAGATTTCTGAGTAACAAGAGAAGCAGGAGAAAGTTTGAACTACATAGGAAAATTCTCTAAGAATCCATCAAGGGTGCTTTTCTACAATAAGTGTTCTCCCTGGAACAGCATCCTCATCAAAAATACTCGGTGTCATCTGAGGAGGAACTAAAGACTGCAGTATGATATAGCCCCAAGATACAACCCTGTTATCTTGAGTAATAATTAATATTTATCATCCTCGGTCAGTCTGTAATCTTCAGACATCTTAGTTTTAAAACAAACTTTAATTTTAATCAAAATAAAATTTAATTATATATTTTATTATAGGACAATAAAAAATAATCTGAAATTAAAAGAATCTTACTAGAAGTTCCAGTTTAGCTGAAAGAGATTTAATCTCCATTTTTTATTACCACGTCTGCAAAGATATTTATCAGAACTAGTCTTACCCCAGCTAATTTTAATACATTAAATTTACAAGACATTTAATTTTAACACAAGAATGAAACTGTCAGAGATCTCATTTTCATGAGCTCATTTTCACAAGAGGTCTCTTGATCCAGACAAAGAAGAATCTGAAATACCTGGTCTCCAGGGATTAATATGGAACTCTTCATATTCAGTATGACCTATATGCACAGAAAAGAAAATACAAAATATTAAATCAGACTACCATTATGTTCTAAATATCCAACTCAATCATCCAACACATCTTTTAAATTTTTTTTCTTTAAAAAGAATTATGAGCTACATTCTACTTATTACATAATGAATTAGTGTATTGGGGGTATATAAAAGTTACTCACCTGCAAAATATGAAAGGATATTAGTTTTCAGAATGAATAACCATTGATCAATTTTATAGGTCTCTATAATACTACAATAAAAAGTTGAAATTGAATCAGTCATAGGATTATCTTCTCTTTGTTTACAGGGAGCTCTAATCAGCACACTGCTGCTTCAGTTTACCAGTCATGTTCATTTTGATTGTGACATTAGGGAACAAAACCAAAACTATTTCCAAAACATTCCGACATTTCAATGATTATTTGATGCCTCTACTTCAAGGCATCTATCAACACTTCAATGTATTAAGGGTGTTTCTGATGCTGTCATTTTACAAAGGTAGCATGGACTTTGTCCTTAACTTGAATGGGAGGATACCAGGGAGACAGTAATAAGTATTTTGATCACTGAACTTGTAAACTCTTTAAAGGTTTGAAGGTTTTTTGTTCACTTCACAACCATCTCCCAATCTTTTAATATAAATTGATGTATTATGCTACTGCTTGACATTTCATTTCAACTTTGCAACTGAAAGACAGAGAATAACAAGAAGCTAGGATAAAAAATAGTTGTTTAGGTTCTCAATAGAAAGTCAGTTGAAAAGCTCACTGAACTTTTGAAAATTTGGTATCCCAACTCAACTGTCAGCTGTCACCAAAAAAAATAGGCAATTAAAACATTTAAACATTATATGAAGCAGCGGGCAGCTTCATTGCTTTAAACTGGAGAGTGATATTCTTGTTTACAGAAGCTGGTATCCAGATGATAGACATCTATGTCTGACGTTCACTATCCCCGTAGAGAGCTGAGATGTCTCAGGGCGGACATGGCAGAGTTGATTTGAGCTTCAAACCCAACTTTGATGCAGTGACTAATGCAGACCACTGTGTTGTAAAGATGAGTCTTACAATTTCCTGAAGGCACTTGCATCATGAACACTCTAATTCTTCCGAAGCAAATTCTGAAGTTGAAATCAGCACTCATTGAAGGCCTGGAAACAGCTCCCTTGGTGGGATTGATTGAACTGAGAACATTGTTTCTCTACAGTACCTTCATCCCCCTGAAGTTATCACATCAGTTTTCCTTAGTTCCTGTTGCTTTTCACTCCATCAGTTACCTAGACCACGAATAGAGAAGAGGAAAAACAAAACAAAACCAAACAAAAACAAAAACAAAAACAAAAACAAAATCCCCAAATTTTTTTTTTCATTGCTATGAAGACTCTGTAACATGTCTCTACATTACAGTGGCATATTTCTGTCATTTCCATTACCTTGTATAAAACTGTGCTTAACTGAAATTGTATTTATATTCACAAATCGTAATTAACCAGAAATTACTGAGACAGGTCTTCCAGTATATCTATCTACACATTATCTATCTATCTATCT
>VXBZ01011125.1:121671-177805 GCA_013399135.1 Heliornis fulica | reverse complement strand
TCTGAGTCGCCACGTTCCTTCTGACAAGGAGGAAAGTGGCGTTCCTTCTTCCTTGTTTCAAGAGATTGGCAGCATGCTAAGAAGTTACTCTGCCCCTTTTGATATTGATTTAAAAGACTTCCTCTTGAGAGTGATATGTCTAATTCTCCAGAAAGAAAATGGCACTGTGGCTGAATCACCACCTCCCTCACCCTCTGCTACCCCTGTTTCCAGGACTTGCTCACCATCTGAACTTTTCTCTTGCACCACACCATGCAATTGAAAATCCTGTGTCCTTCCCACCTGGGAAAGGCAGGATAACCTACTGGGGAGCGCTGCTTCCACCAACAGCAGTATCTGGATGTCCGGAGGGGACACTTCTTAATCTGGACCTGTGGGTTCAGAACATCATCCCCAAAAGAGTTCACCTCCATCATGATTCATGGCAGCCTTGCCGACACGGCTTGGGAAGTACCTCTGCTTCGCAGGGGCTCAGGCGGAGGAAGGAAAAGGGCAAAACCAGCCACAGGCCTGGTGCATTTGAGGGCTCATGTAAATTAATGAATTCCACACAATTATAACTACTAGTAGCAACAAAGTGCTTTACAAAGCATTTTCAAAACTTTTCCAAAATTATTTCACCATAAGGGTGACAGATCACTGGCACAGGCTGCCCAGAGAGGTTGTAGAGTCTCCTTCACTGGAGACATTCAAGACCAATCTGGACAAATTTCTGTGTGATTTAATCTAGGTGATCCTGCTCAGGCAGGGGGGTTGGGCTGATGATATTTCGAGGTGCCTTCCAACTCCTAACAATCTGTGAGTCTGTGGTTCTGTGAAAGTTTTGGATGTGTTTGCTACAGAGGTCTATAAAGCAACTGCATACCAAACTGGAGGCTTCTTCGTGCTTACCCTGCACAAAATTTAGTGTCTCTCAATTGCAAAAGGCAAAACAAGGGATTGAAATATAACTGTGGGGTCTTTTCTTCTCAGTTTTAACCTGTGGAACACCATATACAGATACTTCAATTACCTGATACAATGGTGTCCTTGCAAACAAAAAGAGGTTCTGTCCTCCAATATCTGCACAGCAATATATACAAATATTTACAAAAGGAAAATAGTCAAAGAAAGAGAAATAAAAAAGTCTTGATTACCCGAGCCATTTTTTCCTAACACACCAGATTTTGAAAATAAACTACACTTCAACAGTGCTGAGCATATTTTGTATGCAATAGTCACTCCTGCAATTCTTCGACCATTTGCTCCTGTACAGTGACCATAGAATATCCCTAAAAAGTTACTTTTATTTGCAATATTAACATTGAAAACAAACACAGAAAAGAAATGAAAGTATGCAAGTTTGCCGTAAATAGATCACAGTATTGAAAATGAGTGTAATTATTTGCTTTATATAGCTCCTTAAAAATTACATTAGGTCTGAGTCCAAAATTCTTGGCTTTAACTGAAGGGATTTAAAAAAGAACAAGTATATATAGAAACAATCCTGTTTTCTTGTTAAAAAAGGAAAGGGTGCATTCTATAAACAAAAGAACATGTGATTTCCTGGACAGAGACCCAAGTTACAGTGGAGAGAGCTCAGAAAGCTTCAAATTGAATATTGCATTCATTAAGGGTGATTGAAGAAGTTGGATGGAAGAGGTTCAGTCAGCCCACTGAGTATGGTAATTCTAGAAACATCAGTGTAAAAAAACCCCATGATTTCTGCTTTCTGACAGAGTGTGTCACACGATCACATGACAGAAACAGGTTGCCTGCAGAAATGGTGGACGCCGATCACGAACGATTTGAGTGTGTTATGTCAGAACAGGCTTTCGTCAGAACTGATTGTCAGCAGGACCAAGAACTGCTGGACGATTCCCTGGAGTAGAAAGAAAAAACAGAGACAGGTAAGACATCACCACCGGTGTGTTTTGCACAGGGATGGCGGGTGATGCCTGGGCCTGGCGAGGAGGCTGAGGGAATCGGGAAAGGGCAGTTGCAAGCATTTAATTCCAATCAATAATGAGTGAGTTACGTTGGACTAATTAATTCTGCAAATATCCAGAGCTTCATTTTACCTCCAAACACGTGCCATGCACGTCAGTCTCCAGGGCAAACAATTCAACCCTTCAAGCACAACCCACACCCCTTGCACCACTGACCCCAAGCCAGGACCCAACCCATGTCAACGGCAGACCTCACCTTGTTACCACATCATGTGTACAACGCAGGCCAGGCCAGCACGAGACCTCTGCTTGCTTCAGAAACACGTATTTGGTGTAGGCCACCCCTACTGCAGCAAGTGGTACCCCAGCACCACTGAGCGAGTCCTGGTTGGGTGGTTGGTGCTGCTGACCCAGCCAACTTCTACCAGTTTAGAGCAAAACCCAACTATGATCCAATCATTGTTGAGAGGTCTTAAAAAGTTTGCCCCAACTTATCCCAGGGAGGGAGAAGTGCAATATTTGGACATGGATGGTAAATCTCACGCAGATTTAAAGTCCCCATGTCAAAGTGTGGGGTCACTCCAGACTCCAGTGTGGGTCCCTGGTATTTTTTTTACCTGGGAACATGGTTCTTTTATCCCTTATACATGAAGTTGAAACACCGAGTTCCTTTTGGCACTGCAGCAGTTCGTTCAGTGATGCCATTGCTTAGCCAGATGGAAACTGGAATTCTTAGTCGACAGAAAAGACTACAATACAATTAAAAAATACACGGCTGCTATGAGTCCCAGCCTTATCTTAGCAAGCCATAGTACACACAGAGCACATATTAGTACAGAAGTTAGACCTCGTCTGCACTTTTAATCAGAACTTATAGTTTGTATAAAAGCCTCAAAGGATCCCAGGCTATGAGACCAGAGCTGAAAATGTCTCATTTGCAATTCTCCACTGTCCTCTAAAGGCTGTTTCAGGAATTTCAGCCTCGGAGTTTCATCAGCAAACTGCTTCTGCTCTTTGTCCATGTACTAAAGTGCAGGCCGGACGGTGGAAAAAAAATGGGATGTTTATGCAGAACTTCAGCTGGAGCTCTGCAAGCCACTCCAAGGGATCACAGAATTGCAGAATTGTAGGGTTGGAAGGGACGTCCAGAGATCATCAAGTCCAACCCCCCTGCCAAAGCAGGTTCCCTAAAGTGTCCAGACGGGTCTTGAATATCTCCAGAGAAGGAGACTCCACAACTCCCCTGGGCAGCCTGTGCTAATGTTCCATTACTCCCACCGTGAAGAAGTTCTTTCATTGGTGCAGAACCTCCTGTGGTCCAGCCTGTAGCCATTGTCCCTTGTCTTGTCCCCACAGGCCACTGAAAAGAGGTTGGCCATCTCCCTTTGTCTCCCACTCTTCAGATATTTACAAACATTGATGAGATCCCCTCTCAGTCTTCTCTTCTCAAGGATGAACAGCCCCAGCTCACTCAGCCTTTCCTCACAGGAGAGATGCTCCTGGCCTTTCATCATCTTTGTGGTCTCCGCTGGACTCTATCCAGGAGATCCCTGTCTGTTTTGTACTGGGGATCCCAGAACTGGACACAGGACTCCAGGTGAGGCCTGACCAGGGCAGAGTAGAGGGGGAGGATCACCTCTGACCTGCTGGCTGCACTCCTCTTAATGCACCCCAAGATCCCACTGGCCTTCTTGGCCACCAGGGCACACTGCTGGCTTATGGCCAACCTGTCATCTGCTAGGACCCCCCAGGTCCTTCTCCACAGAGCTCCTCTCCAGCAGGTCATCCCCCAGCCTGTACTGATACCTGCGGTTGTTCCTTCCCAGGTGCCAGACCCTACACTTGCTTTTATTGACCCTCATCTGGTTCCTCACTGCCCAGCTCTGCAGCCTGTCCAGGTCTCGTTGAATGGCAGCGCAGCATTCCTGCATGTCTGTCACTCCTTCCAGCTTGTTATCATCAGATACTTACTGAGGGTGGACACTATTCCCTCATTAAGGATCTATGTGACCAGAGACACGGAGAGGACACATCCATGAGGTGCATGACATCACACTGGCAGTGCTGCTGTCTCCAACAAGGGATGGAATCAGCAGGATCCCATGCTATTATTCTGCATCCTGATAGAGTATGCTCTCCTGGTGAGGCTCACATGTCCCTTACGTGTCCAGGCACCTGCTGCAAACAGTAACGTGCATCCAGATCAGCTTGCCAGGATGAGCTTAAAATTTTGTTCTGGTTTGGTACCTACTGATGCCTTTATAAGGTGTTCTTGAGGAGTTCTTCGTGTGTAACAGAGAAAGGTCAAGCCTTAAAATAAGCTTACAGTTATATAATTGCCCATTAAGAAACTCCATAGTTTAAGTCACAAGCGCCTGTAAACTTCTATGCAGCTGTTTCTTCTGAGTCACTTACAGTATTGCCCTTTAACGGTCTTAATTAAGGAAACAGTAACATGTATTCTTTTCTTATGCTTCCTGGCTACCATCCAATTACTCCTTTTGTAATTATTTCCTATATTGTTATTACTGTCTGTTTTGCTCTTTTGGTTTGCAGGAGCTTTGATTTATTTTAATTTCCAAAACTCTTGCCTGGGATATTGGACCCTGTGCACACATCTTAACTTGAGGGTGTCTGGATCTGACAGACACTGTTCCTCTGATGCTTTTCTCCTAGACAATGGGACATCTCACCAGTAAAGATGTCTCTTCATGATGCCAAAACCACTCTTTGTCTGTTTCTTTGGTGCCCCCTGAGAACTTTCTGAAAATATATTATCTACTTCTGTCCACAGGGTTTTATAGGGTAGATAACCAAATAATTGCAATGAGGCAACCTGGCTGAAGGAAATATGAAAGACCTGGAATAAATTGCTTGCAAAGCCTGTACTGTGTAAAATCTGGAGTACAAAGGCAATTTAGTGCAGGACTCTTGGAAGGGTGTTAGGGAAAATTTGGAAAATGTTTGTGTAACACTGCAGTTGTGATTATTTGCTCACTTATGGCTTTCTAAAGGATCTATCCTTTCCACAGCTCTTGACTAACTTCATCTGTCAAGAACTGCATTTACAAAATAATTTAAACTCTCCTTCCTAGTTGTATCAAGGATCCCAGAAATCCCCATGACATTTGAAAGGAGAAATGAGGCTGATGGGAAGGGAAATCAAGGTCAAAGGGAAGTTGCAACATGACTTAATTCTGTATCTGTCTTTCTCAGTCTTCTTTCAAAACTAGAACTATGAGAGGTTTAGGAAGTAAAGTTACTCCATGTTTCCTCCTCAGTTGTTTTGGGAAACACTGATCTCTGCTACAGCTATGTCATAAACGGCTCTTGTAGAAGCACAGCCCTTGTTTTGTCTGCAACGCCTATGAAACCCGTTTTCTGTAGCATCTAATGTCTGGCACTTCTGAGGGAAACGGTGTTGGTTCATCCATTCCATTTTAGCTAAGGAATCCCTATCGTGTCTTTTTCCTTAGGAAATAAAATGACATAAAGATTATATTCACAGTGATCTACTGGCACTCTTATGAATTATATACACATATATATATACAAAAAAAGTAGAAATTTATGCCGTGCTAATCTCTTTTACAGGATAAGCAAAATATTTCCACTTAGTTACAGATGATTTAATAACCTGGGTCACAGCTGTCAGAAATATATTCTGCTTTTGTCTTTATACTTTAGCTGCATTAATAAACTAATGAGTGGGAATTCTCTTTTTTTTCTCAAAATGCTATTTTCACCCCACAGTTTATATTCTCTCCATCCTTTCTGTTCCCCACTAAATGGCACAACTTTACTCCCGTCCCTCTGATGGTTAAATTGCCTGTTGTTTTCCTCACTTTCTGCTCATTACAACATGCTCTAATTCTTAGCTTCACACACCAGAGTGTTAAAGGAAAGTTCTCATTTGCCTTTTTAGTCGCTGTTGTAAGCCTGTCTGTAATTTCCCTCTGTTCCTTTACGCCCTTCAGCACTGTTCATTAGAAACAAAAGGTAAAACCCGGTACAAATACCCTCTTTTAGGAAGTGAATGCAGAGTCTTGTTAGGAGGCGAAGCAGAAGACTGTGTTCTTTGCCTCTCTCAGCTATTTCTCGAAAAACTTGAAAGGGCGATGAAGTGACTTTGACTTGTTGTGGGAATGTTCCCCTTGTAGAAGCAAGAGGGATTCTGGATGACTAACTACACCGTTCTCGTTGCACATAGAATGCAAATAACTGGTTTTCACTCTCTGTGGCACTGGAAGTTTTCATATGAGGGCAATCACCTTGAGACACCTTTTTCCTACCACATCTTTTAATGTTTGGACTGAGGGTACCAGTCATTCCAATTGCATTTTCCATCCTCTACTGGTGATCCTGCTTGAGCAGGGGGGTTGGACTAGATGTCATCTTTTGAGGCCCCTTCCAACTCCTAATGTTCTGTGCTGTGATTATGATGACTTCTGGAGGAAAACATTTAATGGAATTTATTCCACAAAGAGCGACAGCAAATTAACTGTGTGGTGATAGAAATGTCACTTCCTACCTGCTCCAGGTTTGTATTTTTAAAATATTTATTTATTTAGCTACACTTTCCTAACATTTCTTTGGTCATCATTTGAGTCTGTCTTTCGAGATCCCTTCTATAATTCTGTGAACAACTACCCATCACCTTGATTACTTTAACTTTCATGACCTGTGTATTCTCTCTGACCCACATACCTTTGCTCCTCTCCATCCTTTCACCTCCTCTATTCCCTATTGTGTACAGCTTAGGGTTTGGGCCAATGCTTTTAAGGGAGAATGTATAATATTGGGTAGTCATATTGCATTGGCAAAAAGCTAACTTTGGAACGAAAAGGAGAACAAATACTGACCGAGGCACTTTTGTTTTGCTGTTCTTTTGGTGAAAGATGTTAACCTGAGTTAACCCTTAGGAGTGGTTCTGATGCCTTAAAGACTGTATTGCTCTAAACTAACACAAAGTAGTTAAAATACTACAACAGGAAGCCTGGCTTAATAAATATTAAGGCAGACTGAACAATTCATATGTTAAATTTGTAGTACTCCTTGTCAACCTAAACTTAGCATGCTTTCACTATGTTCTTGCTCAGCAAGCCCTCAGAGTGGTATTTGACTGGTGAAACCAATGGCTGCAGGAACTCTTCATGCTGAACATCTGCAGAGTATGTTACTCATGACTGTTTATTGTTATCCTTGGCACTATAAGCACTTTTGTTTTGCTAAATTGGATAGAGCAAGTGACCATACTGATTTACTCCCTCCAACTCTTGAAACAGCAAGTTCTCACATCTGTCCCTGCTCTACTTACAAATGTTTGCACATCTCTTGCAGCTCTCCCAACTCATTTCCCCTCTCTCCAATTAGCAGAATCTTAGTAGAGGTTAAAGTGATATTTTTGGTTTCAAGTAGCCAAAAGATGATTTTCAAAATGTATTAGGCATTTCAGAGAAGTCTCTGAGCACCTTTAAGTGTGTGTGAAATGTGCTCTCTCACCTCTGGAGCTGCTCGTTTGGGTTAAAGGTGAAATGAGTACAAATGTGTACTCCCACAGCTGGTTTCTAAGTTCAGCATTAGGAAATGTGTGAAAAGCCTACAAGCTTTTAAATAATCTTCAATTTTCTGTTTGGGTACCTTTTTCTTTTTTTTTGCCTCCTCCCAAGGATTCATTACCTTTCAACTCAGCATGTGTTTAAAAGTCTACACGTGCACTTGAAGGGGTGTCCTTAATGCTGAAGATGTTGTTAGGTATGCCATGCTGGAGGCTACAGTTTTCAGGCTGACCAAAGGTAATCACCTGATCTTGATAGAAATGCTGTTTTGAAGGGTTGAAAAAAGTCCTTGTCCAATAATCCAGGTATCTTACATATGTGAGAGGAAGAAGACAGAATCTTTCCACAACTAATATGAATAGAGTAAAACATGTGGATTTAGGTTTTTAGTAAAAAGAAAAGCGTTCTCCTATGTAGGTTTTAGAGACCTTGGCATTTGTTCACTGCATCTAGTGCGAGATGCACCGGGCCTTGAGTGAAAAATATCACTTCCTCTCTGGGAAGAATTTTTTCCTAATATCTAATCTAAACCTCCCTTGGCTTAACTTGAAGCCATTTTCTCTTGTTCTATCACCTGTCGCTAAGGAAAAAGGGTCAGACCCTGCCTCTCCACAATCTCCTTTCAGGTACTTGTAGAGAACAATAAGGTCTCCCCTCAGCCTCCTCTTCTCCAGACTAAACAGCCCCAGTTCCCTCAGCCGCTCCTCATAGCATTTCATTTCCAGTCCCCAACTCATATATTAAATTACCTCACACCAAGCCCTGACACAGAGGAAGCCGTTGCAACTTACAGAGGAAGGTCAGATTTGCAGGGGTTGTTTGTTAACTTTTTCTTCTTCACATAGGTTAAGATGTAATTTTCTTGTCAGTCACCAGGACAAGCATCCCATGTTGTTTAAAAGACATAAATACTTCCCAGTTCTTTCCCTTTAAATGGGGTTATGGCACTGGTGACACCACATGGATATCTCTATGCCCAAAAAGCTTTGTGTACTGTACAACATACTAAAGGTGGGTGATAATTTCATCCTTTGTTTCTGTATTTATGCTTTTTAGTGCAATTTCTCAGGAATTTCTTTAGTCCATGGCAACTCGGGAAGGGAGAGGGCAGTGTATGTGGTAGGATCAGTTAGCGTCAGCTCAGGGTTCAATCACAGGACTCAAGCAGCTGGAGGAGCCAGGCCTGTTTCAGCTGGGAGACCTGACAGCTTGGGCACTGCATCTGTATTGTCAGGCACTGTAGCTCTGACAGAAACACTGATATTACTATCCAGATGCCTGCATGACATACCCTACAAAATGATGAACAGCCTTGGAGTAAATGTGTCATTAATAATGATAATCTTTAACACTTTTAGAGTTAGGTAAGTTCCGTGCGAAAAGATAAATAAATAAGCTCCTGCTTCTCTTTAGAAGCATAATCGTGCTGATTGATAACTACTCAAAGGTGCAGCCACAGCAGAAAAAGGCTGGCAACTTTTACACCAAGCATACATACTTCTGTAGAATTCACTACCAGTCTCCAAGCACAAATGAAATGTGAGTTGTTTTCTCTCCCCCTTTTGTTCAGCGTTTCTGAATCCAGTAGCCAGACAGAGGCCAGTCTGCCCAGCTCCAACCAGTGGCAAGGCTCAGGATACATCCCAAGGCACACGCCAACAGTTCTGGCCAAGCCACAACCAGATAAGCTCTGTAGTGCTTTCAAACTGTATGAGAACAACGTGCTCCCACCACACCCACAGAGTCCTGCTGCCTGTCAAGTGGACTGTGACCTTGTGATGCCAAGCTTGGCATTCCTCAGCTTTCCTTTAGCAAAGAGAGGGCATCACTGGCTTCAGGCTCCGCATTTTCTCACAGACAAAATTCTGCTTGCCATGAACACCGGAGTGTTAACTGCACTGGCGGGTCAGTCCTCTAAGGGCACAGTGTTAAAAGCCTTACACATTCTACTTCACAACGGCAAGGACTCCAAGGCCTGCACAGTAACGTGAATCCTGGTTTTGTCCGCTTGCCCAGTGCTGCGAGTCAGTGCATCCTCTCCGTGAGAGCTCACCTCCACCCTGACTCATGGCAGCCTCACCTGCGTGGCTCTGGTTCCCAGGGGTTCCCAGTGGGGTAAGGACAAAAGACAAAAAAAAGACCTGGTTGTTCTGAGGGTACTTGTTAATTAAGTCACACAAAACTAAGCACAGATAGGACTAGTACCAAAAGCTTGCAATGGTTAGAGACCTGTGAATGAATGCCTGCCTAACTAGAAGCTTCTCCTTACCCCGTGGAAATATCGTAATTGGTCAACAACAAAAAACAAAACACTCATTTGAAAGATAACTGTGGTTTTATTTTTCTAAGCTTGCACTTGTGGAACATAATAAATGACCTGATATAATGACAACTTTGCAAAAGAAGAATCTCCCTCTCCCCAACATCTGAACAGCAATATATAAATATTTACAGTGAAAAAATAGGGAAGGGAAAATAACAAAATCAACAGTGGTCAAGTCAGGTTGTTTCTACACATCTGATTTTTAATATCAACTATTTCATTCGATTCGATCCTAACCAACACTTTCCTTTCACATTACTTAAGCTTTAATTTCATTTTTAGATCTTATGTGCAACAGATACACTCCTGCTCTGCTTCTAGTTTTCTCCTGTACAGTGACCATAGATTTTTCCCTACTTTTTTTTTTCAGTTTGTTAACTTTGAAAACATAAAAATTAAATATAAGTTTATGTCTCCTGATACAAAGTTTCTCACTCAGTCAAACACATTACAACACTGAAAATCAACATAATGAAATGCTGTATAGATTCTTAACAAGGGTCTGGGTCCTAATCTGTTGGCTTTAACAAAAGCCTTCTTGAAATAGAACAAGTACATATAGAAAAAATAACCTTCTTGTTTGCTTGTTAAAAAAGGAAAGGGTGCTTTCTATAAACAAAAGATGTGATTTTCCCGACACAGATATAAGTTACAGTGGAGAGAGCTCAAAAGCTTCAAATAAGATTGGCATTTGTTTAAAAGGATGATTGAAGAAGTTGGTTGGAAGAGGTTCAGTCAGCCCACTGAGTCCATTAGTTCTAATTCTAGAAACATCAGTGTAAAAAAACCCCATGATTTCTGCTTTCTGACAGAGTGTGTCACACGATCACATGACAGAAACAGGTTGCCTGCAGAAATGGTGGACGCCGATCACGCACAATTTGGGTGTGTTATGTCAACGCTGATTGCCCTGTCCAACAAGAGGTTCGACATCCTTCGGGTACCGAGGTGCGGTCCAGCGCAGTCGTTTCACATGTGTGAGCTCCGCCTGCCTCTAGCGCCCAAGGACAGGCGGAGCCTTGGCTCCCTGGCTTTGTAATGCTCATTGAAGTCCAGCCTGAAGCTAAGAAAGCGAAGGCTTTCGTCAGAACTGGTTGTCAGCAGGACCAAGAACTGCTGGACGATTCCCTGGAGAAGAAAGAAAAAACAGAGACAGGTAAGACATCACCACCGGTGTGTTTTGCACAGGGATGGCGGGTGATGCCTGGGCCTGGCGAGGAGGCTGAGGGAATCGGGAAAGGGCAATCACAAGCATTTAATTCCAACTGATAACGAGTGAGTTACGTTGGACTAATTAATTCTGCAAATATCCAGAGCTTCATTTTACCTCCAAACACGTGCCATGCACGTCAGTCTCCAGGGCAAACAATTCAACCCTTCAAGCACTGAGTGTCCCAGGCTGCAGAGAAGCTGCCGCCATGTTGCTACCCTGTCCTGCCCAGCGCAGCCCCACCTTACCTGGGACCCCACCCATGACCCAACCCATGTCAACGGCAGACATCACCTTGCTTCCACATCATGTGTACAACACAGGCCAGGCCAGCACAAGACCTCTGCTTGCTTCAGAAATACATATTTGAGTTTATGCAGCAGCAAGTGGCACCCCAGAGCAGCCGAGTGTTTGCCAATTAGGGGAGTCAGTGCTGGAGACCCAGTATTGAGACTCTACACATTTGGTGCAGTCAGCATATGAGAGGAGCACTTCTGGTGCCCGTCTTCTCATTCGGCTCTAGCCAAGCAACTGAGCTCCACAGAATGCAGAAGAGGAGAGGACTTTGGGAGGACAGGAAGACTAAGAGCTCAGTCCTGATCCTCACTAAATACTAACATGGGTATGTCTGTAACTGGAGCACCCCATTACTTCCTTAGATGACCAAGACAGGCATGGAAGTCCTACATGGAAAATCCATAGCAGGGCTCAGCAAGAAGACTGTCCAGCGCAGCAAAAGCTACACTGTCAACTTGTAGAATATTTATAGCCCACATACTACAATCTACACACAGCTTATGCTTGCTTACATGGAACCACAGACTGGTTTGGGTTGGAAGGAACCTCAATGCTCATCTAGTTCCAACCCCCTGCCATAGGCAGGGACACCCTCCACTAGCCCAGGTTGCCCGAAGGCCCATCCAACCTGGCCTTGAACACTGTCAGGGAGGGGGCAGACACAGCTTCTCTGGGCAGCCTGTACCAGGGCATCACCGCCCTCACAGGGAAGAATTTCTGCCTCACCTCTAATCTAAATCCCCCCTCTTTTAAAGTCATTACTCCTTGTCCTATCACTATGTAACTTTGTAAACATGCCCTACCCACCTTTAAGTCAAACTCAGCATCATCATTAAAAAAATCCTAGCTTGAGACATACTAAAGGCCTAAGAGAAATTAAAACGTACACTATGTGTCATCAACATTATCTCATGCATCAAAGTCAAGAGATGAGTTGAGGTAGTGTTTTGGTTTTCAGTTGACCTGGGGTCTAATCCTAAAAGACTGCTATGATATATAATGCTGCGTCCTCCTGGCTTTCATCGCTTTCTGGAATGTTTCCCCAAAAAATTTTCCCCCAGCTCTTAATAAGGACCCTTTCTGCAGTCTTCCACAGCAGTGGCTTGCAAAGATGGTGAGAATAAATGGAATGCAGAAATAAGTATTTTTTTCACATATTACACCAGAGGATAGGTATTACTTCCTCTACTGGAGGAAGGAGGACATTTACATGAGACTATTCCTTTTTTGTCAGGGGAATGTATTTGATCACAAAAGCAGTTGACTACTTGAGGAACTGCGAACACAAGTTTCCAAGCAGAGAAGCAAAACACAGAGTCCTAGATCCACAAACTGCACACACAAATACATAAGTTACACCTGCTCAGTAATTTAAATTCTCTTCTACATATCAACGCTCAGCATCCACATAAAAAAAATATATCTAAGGGGCACCTGGTAAAAGTGAGTGAGTATTCTCAGCTGTGAGCACATTTTGGGTATAGAGTCTTGAAATTCTTTCATCCTCTTGCTCTCTTCTTCATCTTCTGATGCAGTCACACCCCACTTGCCCTACACAGAGACCAAATGAGTTAAGAGGTCAAGTGTCACACAATGAAAGTTGCTAACTAGGCCACCTTCTGCCCTGTCTAAACCACCATCTTTATCCAAACCAACCTCTGCTGCAGAAAGCCAAACACAGAACCTCTAGTGTCAAATCTATTGGTCCCCTTGGTGGTTGTCCAGCACATGAAAGAAATCTGAGGTTAGGCAAAGCAGGTAAGTCTCGCATCAGCACTGCATGTCCCACAGACCAACAGCAGGGAAGGAGGCAATATGGATCTATAGCCTTTTTTGCAGAAGGGTTCAGAACATTAAAGCCTCTTCCATCTCCTTCACCTAAACCAGCCCTAATTTCCTCATTCTCCAAAGCCCACTGCAGAACCGATTCACTCTGAGGTTTTGGGCAAGACACACATGAAAAATACCCTTCAGCCATTTTGTTTGGATTCATTACCTACTGCTGATGACTTTCACATTTGTCCCAATGACATTGGGACAAAGTACAAGGTACTTAAATTCCTATGTGTATGAAAGCACAAGTATATCTGCCTCGTTAATTTTCATGTTTTAGTAACATCCTGGCAATACCTCAAGCTCACGCTGTTTTTTCCTCTCTTCAAATTGTAACCTCAGCTGTAACTCCTCTAAAGCAGCTCTGTACATTGCATCTTGGGCATTCTGGAGCTCAATGATCTGATCGAAAACAGCTCGAAGCTGGTTGAGAAGTACCTGGGAGACAGTTGAGCAACAAAACAATGAAACAATTATACAGGAAAAATTTTAAGTTACTCCCACACTTCAGAACATGAGTAAATTAAATCTTTTTACACACAGATGGAAAGACTGTTTTACAAAGCCCTAAGTCAGTAGTGGCATGGCCACACAGCTTCTTAGGACCAAAAATCAACTGCCTGATGTTATAAGAAGTTTTATAATCAGAATCTGTCACTGTGTCTGGGTTTATGTATAGAGCCTATCATAAGGTCTTATATCAGACAAAGAGGAATTACTTTATCCCTTGCTCCTACAAAACAGAAGAAGGTGGTCTCTAATGCACAAACCAAGACCACAAAGCTGTAATCTAATGCAAAGCAGAATACTTACCCTGGAATCACCATCCAGCAAACACCGAGCTATTATTGTGTCTAGAAAAACTTCATGAGCTGCAATGATGTGATCCAAGTCTTGTGCTTGCTGGACTTTGTTCCAGAGCTCATCCCACGAACATTCAAGCACCTGGAGCAATGATTCAGGATTGGGCTGTTTTGATTTGCTAGATGACAAGCTCTTTGAAGTTTAAGACACACAACACATACAGAATATTAAAGGTACTTCATTTTTAAGGAAATAATTGGGTGGATAAAGTATACCTCAAATGTAATGTAATACTGCATTTGATGAATGAAATGGACCATTTCTGATGCCAGAACGTGACACTGATGCAGCACCCCAGAAAGCTCTGTAAAAAATCCAAAGAGATGGCACGTTAAAGACCGCAAGGACAGGCACAGCCATCAAACCAGCTTGGTTAACTTTTTTCTACCAAATTGAATACTTCAGAAAACAGCCACTAATCTTGGATGGTAGCAGCAATACTGGCTGGCAAGAGGTGAGCAAAGGACATAACACAACTTCTAGAAAATGTGAGTCAAAGACAACACCAACTGTATGCTCAGTGCTGGAAATTAGGTATCACAAGCAAAAGAGACCCTCTCAGCCCCAAGAAACTGAAATACAGCCAATGTCCCATGCATTCTTTTGGTTGAAAATCTGAGGACACAGATTTGCAGTTACTTGAGGTCTCTCCTATCTCTCACCACTAGCCTTCAAACCACAGGCAGCATATTATTGCAGTAGTTAACTACACTGAGACCAAAAAAGAGGGTGGTTGTGACAGAGGTAGGGAATTTGTGGCTCATGTAGTTCAGGTGCAATGCCCTGATCCACGACAGAAACCCACAGGTAAGTCACCCAATGGTCTCAGCTGTTCACCTGCAAGAGGAGGCATCTCTGCTGCAGAAGGGTATTGTCAAGATTACCATCAACTGCAACAATACTCTGGAATGAAGATATTCAGCCTTCTGGAATCAGGCAGATATCCAAGCAGAGGAAGTAATTTCTAAAAAGCTGGCAAAGTAATTTCCCACTGCAGAAAAGCTATGAGACCACTGCAAAAGGAATTCTACGTTTTGAATATCTCAGGATGTTACAAAACCATCTAGTGATGTGAAAGATATTACAAGAAGCTACTCTGTCCTTCATTGCTTACACCTTTGCAGGAACACTATCCCAATTATGTTGTATCTACTTTAAATAGTATTAACGCAAAAATCCTCTAGGACTGGCTGAACAACAGAAATTCCTCAGCATTGGCAAGTTGGATACATCTGTGCTGCTTCTTCCAATTACTGCTAGGAAAAGTGAGCTTGACACTACTGTCTAAAGCACTCTTAAATCATTTAAATCCCTGGCTGTTAAGACAAAAACTATCCTTGAAAGTCAGTGCTTGAAAGCCTTTATGGTTGAAAAATGGAAGACCCTACAGCTACTTCCATTTGGTGCTCTGAGTGGAAGAGAAGGGTCTGTTTTGGAGGGAGAGAAAGAAAATGCAGAAGCAAGTTCTACTGCTTCTTCATAAATCAATGCTGGGGTAGATTCTCCACGCATTTCAGAAAAAAAACCAACCAAACAACCAATACCAAAACCAACAACAGAAACCACAACCAAAAACCCACCTCTACTTGCAGCTTCTAACTTAGACATGCCAGTGAGCAAGAAAGACTCCTGTTCCTCCAGGCAGAAGGAAACATACTCTCCTTTGCATGAGGGACAAACTGAGAAATAAACCACTCAGGTACTTCTGCCAACAATATCTCTAAGAGCTTGACAAGCATTTAAAATGTCTGCAGTACTTAAAATCTAGCCAACCCTAAAGGCTACAAGCAACTGAGCTTCTACCTACATAAGATTGCTCTGTGGAAAAGACCTGCCCACCACCACCCCCCGCAGGGTGAGGGTGGGAGGTGGAGAGACTAAGACAGGAAAACAAAACTTCAACCTGGGAATAAAAGAACAAATAAAATCCTAGCAACAGGAGACAGCTCCTGCCTGAAAACCCTTGGGTGATGAGGACAAAAAAAAAAAATCTGTTAACTACACCTGAGACTCAAAGGGAACAGAAAGCAAGAACGCAATACACTGCTGGTCTTGAGTCAAACAAGAACTTGCTTGGGACAGGAAAATGACAGTAAGCTAAATCCTATCTCACAGGAAGAGAAAGGAAACCTAGTCATCATGTTCATCTTCTGAGATTAGCCTTGTGCACTAGAGCAGACTTTACAAGAGCTTGTTTCCCACTAACCTTCTGAGGCCAAGGTGTTCACTTCCACCAACCAAACAGCTCCTAATTCTAAAGCCAAACATATCTTTATAAATATTACTAGGCCACAAAGAAGTGCAACCCTCAATAGCTGATTTTTACTGAGAGGTGTCAAGATGGAAAAACAATCAAGACCGAGACAGTACAGATGCTCACAAACGCAACTATAGCCTCAGCTGCCAAGTAGGATCCAAAATTCCCAGTCCACTAAACATACACCAGAGCCAGCACATTTGAGAGCTTTCCTACTTCTTCTGTGACATCTGCTTTTTTTATTTAGCCTCTTCTGCTCTTAGCTAAACAGAAGCACAGGGGAATAAGCAAAGGTAAAACTAGTAAATTCAGAAGTGTGCCTGTGTGAGATTTACTAGTTCCAGCACAAGAAAGAGGGAGAGAGACACAGGGTACAGCTAGGAAGGCATCAAGGAAGATGAGTAAAAGGGCATGGAAGAGTAAGTCTTTCTCTATAAATAAGGGATGTTTTGTTAGCTCACTGCTATGAAAACTCACATCCAAAGATTAAGTACAACAAACTTCCATTCATAATAATGTTATTTAACTTCATTACCATCTACCATTAAACAGTAAGACAAGAAGACCGAAAGAAAAATATATGTAAAAGTCACCTGCCCAAACAGACTTTCCCTCCTCCCCCTCTTAATGCATGGTTTAAAATAAGATGCAGTCATCTATATCTGATTTAGAAGTATGTCATCCATGTGGGCCTCTCTCACCTGGTATACTTTTCAGCAGCTTTGCATTGCACATGTGCCCTTTCCATATATCAGTAAGAATATACTCCATTCGCTTCGCTCTCCAGAGGAAATTAAACACTCTCAGGTAATGGCTCATGCACTCACGCGTAAACACCTACAAACCAAACAAAACCCCCAAATTTAAGAGCTACAGAATGTGTCTGTTCTGAAAGACCAAGAACTTCTTCACAGTCCATTTTTTCTAATCCATGCAGTTTATTGGTAAATATAATCAAAACCAAATTCCCAGAAAGCCCAGAGCTTTTGGAAAGATCCTTCCTCAAGGGCTGAACTGAGTTACCTAACGTTCAAGTGGGCACATGGGCCTGCAGGAAGTGTAACACGGGGTGAACATGACAAAGCCTCAACTTTTTGCTCTTTTCAATCTGCCAAAGCTCTTTTCAATCTACATAGGAAAATTTCTTCTGCTGGTCAAATTCAGATTTTGGTGTCCAGTTTTGTGTTTTGGATTTTTTTTTTGTCTGCTTGTTTGTTTTGAAGTTCTTTACATGTTCTTTAGGGAGTCTAAAACTCATTTTCTCAGCAGTCCTAAAGTTTGCTATCTATCAAATTCTATTTGGACAGTACAAATAGGTTATACATTCTTCAGTTTCTTTCAAAATATCCCAATTTAGCAGATACGACTAGTAATACTGGGAGAAGAGGAGCAATGCATTTTTAGGTACTTGCTAAAACTCTGCTGGAACAAGTGCATTACTGGCTTTCTGTAACAATTACTTTAACTGTAGTTTTTCACCACTGACAGTTAATTTGTAAGAATTGAGATTTTAGCTCAACTGTTTATACAGTGGGTATATCCTAGATAGACACCACCATCCACACACCCCCAAAAAGTCTCTCTGATCTTATGCTCCAGAATTAAAAGAGCTTATTTTTTAATTAAATACATATACACACATATATTTAGCAATTCAATTCATTATCTGATATATGTTCCCAGCTAGCAGTATGTGACATTACCGTTGCTATTGGCCCATCAACATGATAGTCCAAGCTGAAGACATCCCATCCAGTGTCCCCAGGAGATACCTGTGTTAAGAAGATACACTACATTTAGTGTATAATCAGATCACACTCATGCTGAAGACTAACTCCTAAGTCTTCCATTCTCCACAGCCCATGACAAACAAGTGTCCCCATGAATAAGAGATACAGGAATCTCTTGTCAAAAGAGTGGATTAAATTAAGTTTGATTCAAAGGTGGGATTTATCTCACCCAAAGGTATAGATTTATTTCAGATGCTACAGTTAATTGATTAACTCAAGTTTCTTAGCAGAGGTCTCCTTCACAAAATGCATTTTTGTTGCTTCACTTTCGTAACTACTGGTAAGAAAGACACCACCCTCCAGGTTCTAGTGAGAGTGAGAGCAACAGCAGTAGGAGCTGTTTGCAGAACCTCAGACTAGGGCCACCAGCATCCATTACTGTTAGACCCTAAAAACCCAACTTCATGTTGTCAGCGTCAAATGGCTGTAAACCCACCAATTGAAATACAAATAGACCATAAGCAGGAAATAGGAAAAGATGACTTGTGAAATGAGGTTTACAAAACTCACGGTAGATTTCAACAGGCAGTGTGTGTAAATATATTTACTATATATATTTTATATACACACACAAATATGTTTCCTATGGATGCTTGCATGTGTACACACACACATACACAAGGTCAGAGACACCATGATGTAACAGACCTCCAGAAGTCGAACATCCAATCGCTTGAGAATCTCAGGATTATCAAACTGGGCATTAGTTGCCCTGACCGCTGTTTCAAGGATTCCAGTCAGATTATGCTGATACAAGGTTGTTGCTGGTCGTGCAAGCTCCGGCCTGGTGGTTACAAAACAAAGTGTCACAGCATATCACTGAGATATTCTGCACCAGCAATTTGGTATTAACTGCTGCACATGGCAAAACACTTTTCCAACAGACTTTCAAAACCTCTATTACTCTCAGTCTTAACCACAAAAAGCAAAATATTTGAGCAGGATATGTCTATTCATATGCAGCTATACACCTGAACATCAGCATGAGGAGTAACTTCATCCTCATTTAACACCAGTAATTTGAAATTACCAAGATTGCTAGCATCACTATTCTGTAATTTGAGTTGCATTCACATCTAAAATGAGCCAGGTTACATCATTAACACATCAAACTAGTAATTTCATTTCAGTCTTGAGAGACTTATATGACTAAATAGCCATCTCACTGGTTTAGAAGTGCTGGCAAAGGCACACAAACCCACCGCCTCTGTGAAACTTAAACTTTCCAGAGCCACAACACCTAAGCAGCTCATTGCACTACTCCTCTCTCCCATGATCAGCACTGGAAAACTGACTCCAGAAACCACCCTCAGTCTGCTTCATACTAATTTTCACTTAAGAAAGCAGGGTCATGTATAAATCATCACTAGACAATGCTGACTTTCATTAAACAACAAATTGATGGTCCCTGACTTCGAGGCCAAAGGAAAGCTTTGTAAAGGGCAATTTTAACAGACTAAGTTGCAGCAGCAGCAGGTAAAAGCAGCGAGCTTGCAAACACAGCTGAACTGTAGCTGATGCTTGGATGTAGGTCCACCTGACTGCTTAGAACAGGTTGGTGAGACAATAATAATTAATAATAATTTAAGAAAGCATTGAGAGGTTCCGACACAAAGTTTTGGTCCAAACACCTCCAAAATATAGAAGTCTAACTTTCATGCCAATGCTAACTTTACACGGAACTTTTTTGCTTAAACTTGCTGTCAGGAGCAAAAGAAGTGCTAGGATCAAGGCTGTCAAGGGTCAGCATGAAGATAATCTGTATTAGTGCAACTTTAAGACACTGTGAAATAGTACTAGACAGTCTTCTGACCAAAATGGAAGAACAAAGTTTAAACATCAGAGACAAAGAAATTCAGCCCAAAACAGAGTTTAAAAGTTGTTCAATTAAACCTTTGACTAGTACAATACTTAAAGGGTTCTTTTCCAAAAGAAAAACAGTTTCTGTACTGGTCATGCACGTTTGCAAGCATCAGAAATTCAACATAACTACCCTTCCTACTCTCTTACTTGAGCAAGTCCATTAAATGCCTGATGAAGTCTCCTTGACCAAGTAGTAAGTAGCGCCTCATGGCCTGCATGTGTTCCAGTAAATTGTACTTCTTATTGAGAACATCCAGCAGGTATTTGCTGGTCTCAAAATAAGCTGCATCAATTTTCTCTTGAAATGCATTTTCCAGATCTGTGAACAAATCAGCAGCTGAAAAGGAAAAACACCAAAAGGTTAAATTTAAATTAGTATTTTTTCCAAAACTGAGGCAAAAAACCTATTTATTCTGATCCACTATGTTATACATCTGGCATAGTCATATGAAAGCAAGTCTAAAGCAACCCACACTTCAAAGTTATTACTTTTAATTTCTGCCCAGCTTGTACTTTCCAGTAACAGTTCATATTATTTCATCACTTTTACACAGAAAGGTAAAGGTTGTTGTTTTCTTTTTTCTTTGTTTTTATATCTTGTTGAGATATTGCTATATACAGAATTTAAAGGAGAGTTAAAAAACTCAAAGTTCAAAAAATTTGTGGGGGGAAGGAATCTAAATCAGAAGTCACTTCTAAGAGTGGTGGTAGGAATAACTGAAGAATAAGTCAACAGAAGAATGCTCCCATGTAAGTCAAAATGAGAGGGAAGGGAATATGCCTGTGTTATTGGGGAATGGCCAGCGCCCATTAGCAGGAATCGTATTTCCAAATTCTCATTCAGTAAACTGAGTCAGAGAAGTCAGAGATGACTCTTGTAGAATACAAGAGCTCTACATAATGCGGTGCTCCAATTACTACACTCGAGAATACCACTTAGTCAACTAGTATGTGTCAAGATGAATTAATATAGCCTGTAGTAAGGAATCTTCAAAGTGACATTTGACAGCAAAACAGCAGAGACCATTCACTGAGGTCTCTGCTCACTGTAGCGAGAGATCTGCTATGATCAGACAAAGCAATTCTTCATTGCTCAGGTAAGGAAGCACCCAGCAGTAGTCCCACTGCTGGAAAAAAACATCAGTTCATGAAAATGCATTTGTCTTGCTGGTACAGGGCAACAGAGCAGTGAGAATGTCCAATGAATTTTGACTTTCATCTAGTCCTTTCCCATAAGCAGATCCTTTCCTCTTAACTTCTATCTTCAAAACATGGGTTCAAGCATGGCTGCTTGCAGCCTCAGTGGCACTAATTGATATGCCACATGGCTTCACTGCTAACTTTAAAGGAAGAGCTTCCAGATGGGGAAAATCGCTAAGAGGAGTAAGTAACAACACCCCAGTGATCTGTTCCTGCAATTGTCTTTCCACAAAATGCTGTGAGCCCAGCAGGCAAAGCAAAAGAGGAAACAAGTTTTCACAAACTGAAAAGCAGTTATGAACTAATACCTTCAGCTACTGATCACAGAGGTTGGGCATAAGACTGTCTCACGGCATAGACAAAACCAAGAGGCAGCAGGCAACTGCCTAATTTGCCCATGACAAGCCTACCAAGGCACACAAACTGCTCCTGCCTCCACGCTCTGGTAGAGGTGAGCATGTGTATGGGCAGCCAGGGACACACGGACCAGTCGCAACTTCTTGTTATCCTCAGCAGAAAAAAAGCCTTTCCCACAACCCCTTGCCTTGTGGGAAAAGGTCTGGCCACAGCCCTTCATCTCAGACAGGAAAATTCAAGTTTACATGTGTAGCTGCAACGCAGGATCTCCGCGTATGTGCGCACCAGCACAGGCATTGCACCATCCCTGTCTGATCAACAAACAAGAGGCCTAGGCAGAAAGTTTTAAAGCTGCGCAAAATCATCTCAGGCTGCTGTAAAAAGCCAGAAATGGGTCAAGAAAGGGTCAGGCAAAAAGCAGTGACAGACAGGCCCAGGAGTTGCTGTGTAATGTAGTGAGAGGTCAGATATAATTTTTGGTTTAGAAGTTCCCAAACCATGGATCCCAGCTCTAACCTCTATCTGTCCCTTTATCTGACTCTTTTACCATCCTTCTTCCCCAAGTGCCTGCTGCAATTCCCTATCAGCCAAGACATCCAACTTCTACACTATTCGCCATCTCCAAATTCTTGTTTTAATACATGTTTGGTTAGGTTCTTTACATCATGATTACTTCAGCATCAAAAGGTAACTGGGAAACACAGAGAGTTAAGGTTACAAAGCAAATCAAAGAAATAAAAAAATACAGCCAAAACCATGAAACATTCAGATTTAAAAAGAGAAAAAAGCTTCCAGAATTCAGGCTGGCATCCATCCTAGCTTTCCATCACCTTATTAGAAGTAATTATCTGAAGGGACTCTCAAGACATTGTCAGATGGCACAAACAAGGATGACAGGATGCATTTCCAACATCACTGACACAAAGTGTTCTTTCTGGACCGAATGGGTAAAATGACCCAGATACAAAGGAGTTTCATGCAGAATTAAGGCAGACAAAAGTAAGAGATGTTTGGGTTGTAGACCTATGTAGGTTCAGTGCACCTCAGTATGCTGCAGATACAGTGGATAACATCCACTTCTAAAACCTCACTTCTGCCTGAAACTGGTATTCTCAGCACTTAGGAGAACATACTTGCTTTGAAGTTGCTCTCATCCCTTCCATAACAGGGAACCTATATTGCTGCAGATCTGTCGTTCAGTCAAGGAGAGGGGAACAAGTGCAAATTAAAAAAACATTGGAAAAGCATGGCCATAAATGCTGTGTAAAGTGCTGAAAAGCATGTAGCCAGAGAATATTCCTGCCTTTTTCAGGAGCAGTTGTCAAGACAATGGTTCAAATGCATTTACTGACCTTATTCCCTTAACCCTGATACATCTCTGCACTTTAAGAGCATCTTTGACTAGGCAAGCATTGCACATGACATTAAATCACATTATTTAATGTCACAATAAATCACATTATTAGATTAACTATTTTTGCAGACATGAATGGGATTTTATTAGAACAGCTTTCATGGAGACACTCATGCTAAAATCCATGCTGTGATTAGTATGTATAAAAACTAATCCAAAGTTAATCTGGAAGGAAAAAAAAGGTAATACCACAAAATCAAGTTTCAAAGATATAAATATATAACAAAGTCATATTTGAGAACAGGAACAGCAAAAAGGATATTGTACAAGATGTCAAGAAGTGCAAAGAAATAGGATCTTAGAAAACTAAGCTCCCCAACACAAGAAGGACATGGACCAGTGGAGAGGGTCCAGAGGAGGGCTACAAAGATGATAAAGGGGCTGGAGCACCTTTCCTACAAGGACAGGCTGAGAGAGTTGGGGCTGTTCAGCCTGAAGAAGAGGAGGCTCCAGGGAGACCTTATAGCGGTCTTCCAGTACCTCAAGGGGGCCTACAAGAAAGATGGGGAGCGGCTGTTTAGTAGGGCCTGTTGTGACAGGACAAAGGGTAATGGTTTCAAAATAGAGGGAGGGAGATTTAGATTGGATATTAGAAAAAAGTTCTTTACTGTAAGAGCGGTGGAGCACTGGAACAGGTTGCCCAGGGAGGTGGTGGATGCCCCATATCCCTGGAGAAGTTCAAGGCCAAGTTGGATGAGGCCCTGAGCAACCTCATCTAGTTGGGGGGTGTCCCTGCTTCTTGCAGGGGGGTTGGACTAGATGACTTCTGGGAGACGCTTCTAACCCTAATCATTCTATGATTCTATAAGTTGAGAACTTGGGGCTGGGAAACCAAATATTTCGATTATCTTGGCAAAAGTTAGATGTGCTAGGAGGACATCATTCTACTTCTAGAAACAATGTACCAAATTAGCATCTATAAATTATCCCAGTGATCCACATATGAACAATTAGACTATCTTTGGTATATTAAACAAGTTATAAAATAGTTGTATCAGTAAAATACCATCTTCACCAGAAGAAAGCAAGTTGTCCTTCCTCCCAGACGTAGAAGCATTCTACTTCTCACCTTTCCATCCCTGCTTAGGACTTATAAAATCTGCTTGTTTTAGATCACAGAATCACGGAACTGTATGTTTAGAATTTGCTATCTATCATCATAAAAATGTTAATTTCATTGCAAAGAATCTGCCACCATGGAATAACTGCAAACAGTACGTAAGTTCTCATTCATTAAAACTGAAATATTTTCCAAACACAAAGAACTAACCTGAAAGAATTCTGATTCAACATTCAACAACTGGCAGCTCCAATTATAAGCAATTTTCAACAAGAATTTTATTAACCTTCCACATACACAATTTTCTTTGGACTTACTATGGTGCATCTACAGAAAGGATTCTGTCCTGCCTGTTTTTACAGCCCATTCTCTCATTTACAATTAATTAATTAACTTTAAATCACACTTTAATTCAGTATTATTATGGAGCTGTATAATAAACTATACTTGATGAGAAGTCATGAGTACTAAATACTTACTGCTCTCAATCCAGCCCTATCAACAAAAATTATCTCAAGGCAGACTGGTTTCTGAATGGTTTTGTCCAGTACACTAATGACCATCCAGCAAACCTATCAAATGAAGAAAATTATAAATATGCATCACCAAACATCTTTTGTAAAATGCAAATATCCATTAAAATACCTGTGTTTTAGGGCAGATGGGACTTTTGTACTTCTTTCCACCTCACTATCCAAAGTGTCAGTTTACAGTCTAAACCAAATACTGCACCGAGCTCAGTTCAAAGGGAAGAAGCTGACTGATACTCTACCATCTTTTGAAGACTCTGCAGATTTTGCCACAGCAATCATCTTTGTAGATGGAGTTTGGTCATGACAAACTTGATGCAAGAAGTTTATGGATTTTCCTATTAGGAGGACCTGAAGAAAACATGATTATTTTTTCTGAAGTGATTTGTATATAAGGGGAGTGGGAAGCAATGAAAACAGCCACCCACAACCACCCAGACAGGATAATTTGTCACCTTTCTGTGTTCTTAAGCTTCACAATCCCAACTCCAGCAATCCAGAGCCTCAATGCTAAGATAAAAAGCTTTCAAATACAAACTTCTTTTCCCTCCTGGATATCTCCTTAACATTTATCAATTAAGAGTATGGAAAGGAGAAACAGTATTACAGTCTTTCTCATAAAAAAATATAATCTAAAATTCGTGTGACTATTATTTATTGCTAAGTTTAGTCTCTATATTCTTAAAGGAAATCTAAACGGCAGCACTGGGCAAACAAATCATCACAATATTAACTTTGAATTCATACCTTTTTTGATTGTTCCATTGTAATGAAAGAAGGGATCATTGATTTCCTCAAAGTGTATTTGTCATGCCACAACCGATCAGTTTTAACTGTAGGATCTGAAGCTACAAAAAACTGTAGATTGAAAGAAATATTAAAACCAGAATATTGATGTAAACTTCCCTCCTCCCCCTCTTTGTTTCTGTAATCAGAAAACTGTAGAAATATTCTGCATTGTTCTTTTAACTAAAAAATTATAATTACAAAAAACCCCCAGCTAACATGCAGAGTTGTCCTGGCAACTGTTATGTAAATTGTATATCGACTAATATGAACTCCTAACAAAAAAGTTGAGGAACCACTCATTTAATTTCCTATGTTGCAAAACCTTGACTACCTCTGGTAAAGTGGAGTGTACTATCTGGAAAGCTTCCACTATGAAATACAGAACTGTGTAGCATTTTCCAGCATTTAGTTATGCAGTGAGGGTTGGAGGTGAAGTATAATAATAATAAAGTTTTATTTACTGGCTCTGTTTTTACTCAAGCCCCTTTGGGCTTCCTCCTATTTTAACAGGCACAGAATTGCAGAAAAAAGAACCCAAACACAAAACCAAGAAATCCTCTAGTTGAACTGATTTTCAAATAGTAAGGGCTCTCAACTCCACACAAAAGAATACTCTGATTTGTAAGGAACTAAAACTACATGATTAGTTTTGTTAAAATGACTTGTGGACGGATTCTATCCTCATCCCGTCAAACACTTTTTGGACAACATTTTTTCCCCTCACTGTCTCCAAATATCATTCCCACACAGAACGGTCCATTGTCTTTGTTCAGAGACTGTGCCTATAGTATGAAGATTGTAGCTTTCAGTATGCCACATCCAGCAGTTATCTTCCGTATTAAGAACACTCATACAGTGCACACGTAAATTTTTAAACAGAGTTGGAAGCTAATAAGATAAAACCCCCAAAAAGGCAATACCTCACACGTCTGAGGAATGACTAATAATAAAATTGAAATCTATTTCTACCTATAAAGATTCATGAACATTTCAAACAAGTCTCCTAATGCTGAACTTAAAGATTTATTGTTAAAACACCTTTCATAGATTTTTAAAAATTTTGATCCAGGTGGACAGTTGCAGAAATCACACAGCATATTTCACATCCAAGTAAAGTTACTCAGATGTGTCTCGAGAATGCTTAAAAAAAAAAAAGACTCATGAGAGCCTAAAAAGGCATAAAAGAAAAAGCTTCTAGGAAGAAAAAAAAAGGGTTACTAAAATCTGCAGTTACATAAGTCAAAACAAGTAACTGTAGAGTTTCTAGAGAAACTCTGAATCCATAAATCTCTTCTACCCAACCTGACAAACCCAGGTTATTCATGAAGCTGAGGATAACAGTTAGTAGTCAGAGTAGAATATTATGAATTTTATTCCAAATACAAGGTTTGCATTCTAAGTAGATCAGTCACTAGTCCACCATTCTGTCTCTACTAAACAGACCCATGGTACAATTCTTGGAAGAAACCCCACTAGAGCATTGCAACCTCCAGATATCACACTGACTAATCCATGAGGAAAAAAGAGTTGTTGTCCAAAAAAATGTTTGATAGGATGAGGCCAGAATCCATCCACAAATCATTTTAACAAAACTTTTCATGCTATTACTGTATATATTACTTACTCATACGTTGGATGCTTTCATCACGGTTACTTTTCAAATTCTCCTTGAAGCTTCTACAGATTAAACTCCAACAAAGCAAAAGAACAGAGATAAAATACTTATTCCAACACATACATTACCTCATGGTATGTATCCTCCAGCTCTCCATCATAAATCCAGCGATAAAGGAAATTGAGTACAGGATGGGATACTAGGCCAAGAATGTGCTGAACCAGAGACCTCATGTAGGGATCTCCTGTTTTAGTATAGGCATGAACTGCAGAGGCTAGTTCACCACCTTTTCTCCCTGCAAGGTAACAGGGGACAGGAACAAAATTAATACAGGAGAAAAACATACACCCCACGCTTAAATTCAGCAGCCTCTGATTTCAGCTAGTCATATGTCACTCAGAGCTTGCTGAACAGCAATTCTAAAATGTAACAGGAGTACATTTTTTTTTAACATTGACAAGGAATTCCTAGGTTAAGGCATAAATCATTAATTTCACTGAAGTATTAAAGCGCAGTTTAATATGACACCGTATTCTGTCTTTTTTTAGTGGTAGCTTGGTAACATTCTCCGAAAGATGACTAAAATTGAATAACTGAAAACATCACAAAAAGCATGAGCTTAAAATCTGAAGGGTTTCTCAAACATGTTTGTTCTATTTAAAAAAGAAGCACACAGTTAAGTGTATCAAAACAGCACTACAATTCATCAGGTATTTAACTAGAAGAGAGAATCCACTGGACTAGTGACTTAATGTCTAATAAATAGTTTTGGTATTTATTAATTGCTAACAATTTTAAAAAATAGTATTCTTGATAACCACCTCTGGCATGCACAACCACTCAAAGTCATGTAACTTCCCCAGAAATATTAATTTAAGGTTTTACAGACCTTGACAGTGATCAACAAGTGCTGCAAGGGTCTTCAACCTTATTTTAGGATCATATGTCCAGACGAGAAGACGGCGAAGTGTTAAACTGCTTTCAAGTCCTAAATTCACACCCTGATCATCTTCCAATTGCAACTGATGAAATGAGAAATAGAAAGAAATATCATGGAGCAAACCCAGCAAAACTGAAGCAGAACTCAAGTTTCACAGGTTTTGTTCTGGTTAGCTTTTTACTAAAATGCTTGGCATACCCAGTATTATATGTTTCCTCATTAAATCACTGGGCCAAAAGTCAGAGTGCCACACAAATGGAAAGAGAGGATCAAGCACAGGTGAAAGGACAGAGACAAGTAGAAGTATGACAGGGCAGACTGCACAAAGGCCAAGAAAAAAATCTAAGAAAACAAGGTGATAGTCACAAAAGTAGAGAGAAGTAAGAGAGAAGTGATCCCAAATGCTTTCCAAAGAGATACTCAGTAGAGAAACATCTAAAGAAAAGGAAGGATGTAGGAAGTAAAATTTTTATTACTGCAGTCAGATTATTTTAGTTCAACATGAGACAAATTCTGTTCAACATGTTCAGACGATGTTAACTATATACTGAAGAAATTGTTCCTGTTGGAAAAAAGAAAACCAAAACAAAACAAAGCCCCCACAACAACCAACCAACATTAAAACTATGACAAGAAATTCTGTAGTAATGTACTACAAACCTTCCAACGCCATGTAAAATGAAAGCCAGACATTTAAATCTGAGATGCAAATGCACATCTGGTACAAGTACAGATAGGGTAAGCAGAACAAGAACACAACCTCAGAATACAGAAGCAAGTTCCTAAAGCAGTCCAAGCAGATAAACTCTTGGAAAAGATGCTCCATTTCCTGTATGTGACAAGGCTAATCTCATTCATATTAAGTTCGGCCTTAAATTAAGCCAGTTAAATTCATTAACTTCTAGATCGCCCTGGGTCTCTGTGTGTTCGCTTTTGTTTGGAAATTGACAATGATAAGAGAGATATGTGAGAAAAAAAAAAAACACTCTATGCCATTAAGGAAGAGATGATACACTTGCATCTTCATCATATAAGTGCATTTTTAAATAATGCTGACAATCTGAAAGAAGTCTGCAAGGAAAAGACCTGAAAAGCTTATTGAACAGTACACACTATGCTGAGTATCTCTTAAAGGGGGCAAAAACATGTCTGAGGGAAACTCTGAAGACACAATGTAGTCATATAAAGACAGTACAGAACCCTTTGATGAGATTGTTACGTGCTATCCCTGAACTGCTAACTGCAGCTACCAAATCCTAAACTGGAAGCCTGTATGATCTCCTGAACACAAGAATGAAGTGTGCACTCAATTCCAAGATACAGCTTTCCACGTTTCATAAAGCAAGTGTCTTACATTAGACTGGTTTTCATCACTTTTAAATATAAAACTGACATGTCACTGAGCTCACCTCTGGGATAATCTGGCAGAAGTCTTGAAAATGCTGACTTCTTTCTTATGGATTTCTGTCCTGTCAATTAGGAACATAAGAAATGCTGTCCTCAGTCAGGATCCTGGCTAGATGAACTATCTTTCTACCTCCAATAATGACAAAAGGAACTTAAGTTTACAAGACCTGGTGGGATGCACCGACAAGTGCTGAGTTGGCCAATGTCACTGCAAGGCCACCCTTGGTTACCTTTGCAACACCATAGGAATCAAAGGAGGTTCCTAAAGACAGGAAATATCATTCCTTTCTTCAAGAAGGATCCATACAACTACACACCAAGGAGACTTCTCTCATTCCCTGGAATGCTGAGGGAGCAACTAATCCTGGAAATCATTTCAAAATATGTGGAAGACAAAGGTTTTCTCAGGAAGAAAAGCTCTCAGGAAGGAGAAGGAAGAGAGGACATTGATGGCGATGGAGTTTATCTTCCTGAACAAGCGTTAAGCATGCTAAGGACCTGATTGCCAGGAAGGGTCTGTACATCTGCCTGTTAATGGGATGTGGTGAATGAAATCCTTACTTTGCTTGTGCAGACAGCTTTTGCTTTCCTTATAAAACTGTCACTAACTTGATTGAGTTGTCTTTTTGCCTTCTGTTTTCTCACCATTCCTCAAGAGACAGGTGTGAGCAAAAGGCTGGGTGTGTATTTAGCTGCTGGCCAGGGTTAAACCACCACAAAGGCAAACACAGTTTGAAAATAAGCAATGCCAGAACTTTCTTTTAGTTCTTCCCTTACATGCACCCTTCCCATCAGGTTCGTGTCTTCTAGGGTAGGGAAGGCTGCATTTCCAAGTAATTAGTATTTTCACGGTCAAGAAGCTGGAGTAAATCAAAGCTCCCGCAAACCAAAAGCCCAAACATATAGTGGATAGAGCAGGAAACAATTACTAAAAGGGCCACTAGAGAGTAGTCAGGAGAAAACAAGCAGAAAGTATGTGTCACAAGCATGCCAAAATTCAAGAATCTTTGAGAACTTGGAGTCAAAAGGAATAGATGCTTTGAAAGCCTATGACTTCAACTACAGACTTTTTAAATTTAACTTTAGGTCAATTCTCAAAATAATTGCCTCTCAATTACACACAATGAATTCCATGTCAGTCCCATAGAAAAAAAAGTGCAATCAGAAGAAAAGAAAAAACCTAGTTTTTAGTTTAGGGCTAGCATCTAGGTGCACATACCTATAAATACATGCAGGTAAACTGTTACAATTTGCAGCCCTGAGTTGGTCTTTATGCGACAGAAAAATAATAAAACACAAAACCAACTTATTCTCTCAATACAACAGAAGGGACAACAAAAACACACAAACCACCCCATAGAGAATAAAAAGTTAGAAACATTACTAGCTGCTGAACTGAAATACAAAAAGATCATTTTTCCACCTTTAGATGTGTTGTGCTGTTTGGGATTTGAATGATAAAAAAAAAAATCACTCAAGATGAAGCTGACAAAAAGGATGCAAAAAAGTAACAGAGGCTTAGAAAAACATAAGGCATATAATGTGCAATACATTATATATATATAAAACTGAATTTCTAAGAGAAAAACATTCATTGTTAAATATATACAAAGAGCAAGACATATACAAGTTACAGAGAATTTTGTCCACTGTCAACGGAAACTGCTGTAGATCACACATACTTAGGTACACCTTTTAGGGAATATTCAGATAAGGTAAAGCAAAATACACAAGTCACTAAGAACCCCTACCCTCACCTGAGAATGTAAAACAGACAGGAGTCGGTAGTATTCTTTAAGTTCCTGATGTAAGGCTGCACAAAAGCTCTATAAGAAAGAAGAGAGAAAAGGGAAAAAAAATAAAAATCAGGACAAATCTTTCAGGATAAAGGTAATTCTAGATTAAACCAATCACCGTGCTGTGCAGATAGTTAGAAATTTCCTAAAAGGAATCAAGCTACAAGTTTCAGCACAGAAGCCAACTCTTAGAAAAGTCGTCAACGTCTAAGTGCTTCACTAAGAAACACACAGACCTTTTCCAAGAACATGTACTAACTGACAGTTAACTTTGTTTCCTGCTGTCCTAATTCTATCAGCAGAATAAACTACGATAAACATAACTCTCCAAATAGATATATCATCTCAGTGAAGACATTAATTTCCACTGGGATGTGCAAACTATAACAAGACCCAGAAGAAGTTTTCTTTCATAATTATATAAAATATAATATCTAGTAAAGTAACAGAGATTCAACTTTATGAATGCCTCTAATCACAGGACTCAGAGGTTAGGTATCCATTGTATTTGCAGTATAGACTATGCGATGAACAAGAAAACACAACACTTATAAAAGAATTCTCCAGGTAACTGCTGCTGGCTAAAACACTCTCAAATTTCTGTCTTTTTAAGAATTTGACAGTTGTATATGATTCTTAACTTGACATGGTAGAAATGAGCAACACCATAACCAAAGAAATCTGTAAAATGTGCTAGCAGGTAACAGGACTGAATTAATGCAAAATCTCCACAATACAAAACAGTTCTAAGTACAGTTACTACCTTAAAAATGAATAAAAGTAATTACAGAAAACAATTGCTGAAAGAATACTTCCTTAGTAATGGATAGTTTTCCACAGTTTGGGGTCCTGGGGTTTTGCTTTGTTTTGTAATGTTTTTTAACCTAACATACAGACAAAGAAAAATATAAATCCTTCAACACATTTTCTAAAACAAAATTAAAAATATGTCTCATTAATTTTGGACCGATCGAAAATTTTAGACTTAAAGCACTTGGAGTTGTAAAGTGTTTCTGTTTGTTTTGAAGAGTACTTCTATGCACACATGAATTCTTCAGAACTGATTTCTTAGCCAATTCTCAAGTAATGATTTTTATATCTGTTTTAATGGACTTTTTAAAAACTGGAAGTTCCCCAGGACTCAACTCCTCAACTACTTTTAAAATCATCACACTTTGGAAAAAAAAACCCCAAAACAGAAAAACCAAACAAAAAAAACCCCTCACAAAGAACCCAAAGCTTAAATATTTATTCACTAGACTATGTACAAGAGAGAAATCATTGCTACAAGCACAGCAGGAAATAAATCTTTTCTGCTAAAAAGTGGGGGGGGTGGGGGGAGGGGAATCATTAATCTTGCTATTGTGTCCTTAACAAGGAAAGACAGCTCTTTTCTTAAACTCAATGTTATTAAATTAGAAAGAATTCTGAATTCATTTTATTCCAGAAGGTATTGAAGAGCAAAAAGATATCCCCTTATATGTTAAGTCCACTTTTAATTTCTTCTCACTTGCTTCTCCAGTACATTTTTGAAACAATTTAAGTAGCATTCACCAAGATAGAGGGCAGAGTAGTACCTCCAAGAAAACACTCTAAGGCACTACACATCTACTCAAAAAACAGTAACAGTCATCACTGACTTCAGTAGCCAAAAGGATTTAGGTGCCAATTCCTTCACCACAAACTATGGATTTTTCTTTCCCAAACTGTTGTGGAAAACTGGACATTATCCTAGAACTCTGATTTTGCTGTAGACCAAAGAATTCAGAAAGGAAACAGAATGCTTGTTTAAAGAGAAAAATTAGAATGCCACCTACCTATCTCATCTGGATCTAAAGAGACAAAAGATCAAAACTTAAAGCAAGTTGTATTACATTGCTAATTTTTTTTTTTTTTACCCACAAAATCACAGAATGGTTAGGGCTGGAAGGGACCTTAAAGAACATCAAGTTTCAACCCCAGGAACTGTCTCCTGAGAACAAAGTAGAACTCAGTATCTAAGCAGCAGAGGTAGAAGAACATAATGTATAAGTGTAGTACATTGTTACATCTCCAGCCCTAACAATTGTCAATACGTGGTTTCGCATGGTGAAAACCAGTCACCACAATCATACTAAAAGAGGTGACAGGCATCTTGCCCTACCTGTGGTTTACAGGGGTTTACACAAGTATTGTTTTAACACATTAAGCATAAGATGCTTTAGAACGCACAGCATATTCTTGTGCTAATTAATGCACAGCATGCAGCACCTGAAATTGTCAGCTATAAAAGTTATGAAGAGCAATGGTGTATACTTGTTTTGTCCCAACACTGACAGCAGGAATATATATTTTTATTTGCATACTGATGTCCTAGAGGTATTTATATAAGCACTTGCCTCAAGCAAAGTTAACAGCATTAGAGCTATGCAGATTCAGCTAGCTAACTGCACAGCCTTCTGCACAGGATCTGAAACCTGCATGTGGTAGCTAAGATAATGCACATTTAAATTCACTGAAGATTTAAAGTTCTCCCCTTGCTGTAAAATTGAAAATTAAAGCCAGAGACAGTAAATATAAGCATAAGCAGGAAGCTACTAGATAAGAGTAAGAAACTTCACCAAAAATATTAAGGGGAGAGCCTGAAGAAAATGCATATACAGTAGCACTACCATATAGAACATGGAAATAAGCATTGGATTGCTAGAAAAATAATTATTTATATGTAACTAAAAGGGTTACTTTGAATAAGAGACAGAAGGGAACAGAATAAAACATTAGAAAGGTAGGAAGCACTACAGTGTCTCTACTGACCTCTTAAGAAAAATTAGACTGAAGGGAGAAGCACTTCAATTTCTTTGCAGATTAGGTAGGATGTTATGGCTAGAGGCAAGGATAACATTTCTGTCGGCTCAGAAGGGATAATATCCAGTTTTACAGAGGGAGCAAGTGAGAGGAAACGGGAATGCCTTAGCAGTAAATGTGGTTTTGGGTATTACAGCAGCTGTGAAGTTACTGTAGACTACAAATCATGGTGATGCAACCTATAAAAACAAAAATTAATATTCTTTTGATGCTGTATTCAAAAGAAAGGGCAGAAGATAATGGGGTAGTTGCATTTGAAGTTAGTGCAGTATTAACACAGGAACATCAACATTAGCTGACAGGAGTGTCTCCTGCATATGTCACTAACAACTGAACTGGTGATCAGTAAACTCAGGAATGCCACCATCCCAGTTAGGCAATGTTTCTGTTTATAAACATGCATGAGTACTTTAAAAAACTTTTTTAAAAAGGAGATTAAGAAAAGGAATGCACGAGGTACAAATGACAGGGGTAACTCCTTATGATCAGCAAAAGCAAATGTTTTCCCCTTCCCTTCAGGCTATGACCCATACCAGAAGTGCCGCTCCATGAGAAGTAAACCAGAAGGATGAATGATCGAAGCTTCAAAGTTTACATAGCATTCTAGTACTGCATTTACTCAGTAGTTTTTAGGTTTTGTTTTTAGCGAAAAAGACCAAAATCTTGTAAATAAATCACTTTTTTAACTGACCTACCTGTCCCACAAGTCCAAATGCACGATCCAAGCTCCGCTGGTCTGTGTATTTTCTTATTTTATTATGTAGCCACCCCAACTCTGCAAGTCTACTCGTAGTATCTCTAAGAGATTTGGACAAGCTCACCTACAAAGTTAACAGAAACAATAACTTGCATTTAAGTCAAATCTACTATGCCAATACTTGCTTCTTCACAAAAGGCCCTCTTTCTCATAAAACAAGCCAGTTCAGGAGACAATCATTCTAAACCCACAGATACAGTGCCAAAAAAAGTGAAAAACCACGTAATTAGCACTACATTTATACCCATAAGTGTTCAAAAGGCAGCAGAAACTATCTATGGGCAACTCTGTGACCTTCACTTTTAGAAATCTTAATGTAACAGTATTCATTCACTCTTTTCACATTAGGCAAACATGGCAGTAACAAAAAGGTGTTCACAACAGAGGAAGAAATCTGGTATTTTTATGATGTATAATCACGCTCTATTTTATCCTGATAATCAACAAAACTAAAAATATTAGACTTGTAAAAGATGAGTCAATGACTGAAACTAATGAAGAAACCTGGGCAAAATAATTAGTTACTGCTACTTGTGAAACAAACTTAATAGAAGACAAGAGACCCAGTGCCAGAATAGGTATTACAGAACCCAAATTCCACGTTTAAGACCGATTCACCAGTAACAGCTTTTATAAGCTATGTAATCACATGGCCTTTAACTTTGAGCTCTTGTACTACTATTGTTTTCATCTGAATCAGCACATTTCTTCCTTTAAATTGCTAACACTGTTCCTCTTGTTCCTACTTGGTATTTGCTTCTATCACATATAGAAGCACGAACACCCAAGAATACCATCATAAAATTTTCAAAGTTTCATTAGACAAAAAAAAAATAAATTAAAAAGTCAGACTGTTGGGATTTATATGTTAGGACAGGAGGCAGAGACTGACTTCTTCCCACAGTGATTGGGCCTATCCCACCGCTACAGCTTGAATTTGGACAGCTAGAAGAAGCAATCCAAACCAAAGCAAGGTAATGCACCACCAAGTGAAACGGTCTGACAAAAAACTAGAGACCATACACATTCATGAAGCCTTTCAGTGAGCAGTACAAGCATTCTCTAAGATAAAAATCAGCTACATAGTGTTAGCCACTGCAGTGTGGGCTTCAAACAGCCCAGCATTTGGTTGTAAGAATAGAGTTCAGTCCCTGGCTCTCTTGTTTAGAGCTGCTTTAACTTCTTGAACAGCTTCTATAGGACAAGCTATGGCCCAGACAAGCGTAACTGGACACATTTAGAAACTGGTCACAGCTAAAACCAAAGTATCATAGAAGCATTTGGGTTGGGAGGGTCCTCAAAGTCCGTCTCGCTCCAATTCCTTCCTATGGGCAGGGACACCCTCCACCAGATCAGGTTGCCTAAAGTCCTGGCCTTGAACACTGCCAGCAAGGGGACATCCATGACATCTCTGTGTAACCTGTGCCAGGGCCTCACCGCCCTCATAGTAAAGAGCTTCCTTCTTCTATCGTATCCAAGAGATAGCGAAGAGATGAGAACAGAACTATTTAGAACTCTGCAGCTACAGAGTACTTGGCATGCATTAAGTTCAATAAACATCTGCGGGAATCAAATGAGGAACAAGCAAAATTGGCTTAGTGTTATTACATTTCTATCTCAGATCAAATCAGAAGACACTAGTTTACACAGTGCTGAATGTCACCAACAGACCTAATATTAACACTGACATCAAAAAAATATTCAGGCAAGTGCAACAGCTTGGAAAACAAGTTTCTTTCTGGAAAAGCCAGACTCTATAATGACATTTTCTAAGTGCAAGTGAGGAAAAACTACATGCTTTGACTACTATTTTGCCTAATGTGCTGTCAATGCAGCTGGAGGAGGTATGGCCTTGGTCCTCCTTGCTCATCAGAAAAAGTTCTGGCTGCAGTTCTAGTCAGCCAGTCTGCACTGGGTCCAGCAGCTCAGTAAGACTGCCAGTAAGGAAGGAGGACGGGTGACAACTGACTTCACAAAAGTAACTGAAGATGCAGAATTCTCAGGTAAAAGCATTACTGACCACAAACCATCTAAATAATCAAACTCTTTGTATTAACACGATTATGAATACAAACTAAAATAGTTTTCCACCTCAAACTAGCCTATTTGATATGAAACCTACACAGAAGACTAATGAAAACCATAGTGCCAACTGCAAATATTTATCCATGTTCCTCTAAAAAATCTATTGTGCCACTTTGCTATATGTAATCTAATCTAGACAAGGAATGTAATTAACTCAGTGCAGGCGTTGAGGAACTACAAACTTTGCAGCATATACAGCTACAGAAGATGACATCCTTAATAAACATTCGTAACAAGATTAAAGTTTTTCATTTTCCCTTCCATTAGGCTGCCTTGAATGTAAAGCAACATGGGGAACTTTTCACTTTTTGCCATTATTATGGAGGAGAAAAGGGAATTAGTTCAGTTATCAACATTAAGATAAGTTTACTGTGCTCTTGGCAGATGAACTGGTCCAAAAATCAATCCCCCACCATAGGTATGATGCCTATGTCATACCATCACAGTATAAGATTCTTAAGTAAAAATGAAAATTGGCAGCAGCCTTTCCATTTTAAGAACATAAACACCAGTTGATGAGCTGAAACTGAAACGTGACACAGTACTGTCTAGATACTGACCAAGGAGAAGACTCCAAAGCAACTGACACCTTCCTTCAAACCCATGTCAGCTGGATTTTCTAACCAATAGCAGGAGTGGAAAGCACTTTCTTCAGTTTTATCATCAGCCCTTTCTTGGCATGATCTGCATGATCCCATCTGATCACTTTTAAGTTGTAATCAAGACCAGAACATCAAGTAGCTAACATCCACATGAAATATCAGGCTCTTAAATTTAATCCAATAATAACATCAAATGCCTGTGTCTGTTTTATAATCATTTTTATACACTGGGATGGGGAAACTGACAAAAACCCTCAAATTAGGCCTTAACATAGCAATCTTTGTACTGGTTTACTAGCCAGGAGTCTATTCACATCTTGTGAAATTTTACAGCTTTCTGGAACCTAATCTACCCAATTAATTTTAAATTTATTTCAGTCAAAACTACTCTGTTGTACTTTAGAAAAAACACCCAAACTGGCAGAGGGAATAAAGACGTATAATAATATTTTAACTTTTTAACGTATTTTTCATAGCTATCCCCTCCCTCCTTCTGCTCACATATGAAATACAAGTCACCATACAGTACCTTTCCCTCCACTTTATAGCAATTTTCAGAATTGCACATTTTGATGTTTTTGCCATCTATTCCCTGGAAGACATACAAAACATCTCTTACAAGGTTTGCTTCAGTTATTTCAACAGAGCCTGGGAAGAACAAAACAAAACCAGTATTTAGATTTTTGGGAATAATTAGCTTTGATTACAACATCAAAAGCTATTGAGAAGCTTAGTAGAAAAAAAAAAAAAAAGAGGAGAAAGCTTATCACCTGTAAAGAAAGGGTTTAAGTCCTCTTAACAACCTGACATCAAAGACAAGAATTCCCTTTACCTGCCTCTACCAATACCTGTGATTCTCTCAGAGTAGGTCAGCTTGTATGACACAGGGCACGTTATGTTTGAACCAACATTTCAGCCAGTTCCTAAACCCGTTACCTTTGCTGATTCAGTGCAAGTTCTGAGGCAGGCATCATAATGATCTTTCTTCAAACAGCTGAAGTTGTTAAATGGGACTTACAGAATAATCTCTTCTTTAACTCCTAAGCTAGGAGTTAAATGCATAGATGTTGGATGCATAGATGGAGTTGGATGCATAGATGTGCTTAGGGGGCATGGTTTAGTGGTGGACCTGGCAGTGCTAGCTTGATCTTTAACTCCTAAGCTAGGAGTTAAAGAGTTTATCCAGAAGACTGGTTTAATACTGTCTTTTGATCAAATGTGCTCAGTGAAAAGATTGATCAAAACCTGACTGCCAGCTGCATAACAGCTACAGAGTCGGCAAACAGAAAAAAGTGTAAATACTGTTTCTGAAGATAAATACACCTTGTGATTTAGAAAAGCTTTTGCTATTGCAGTATACAGTTTGCTTCTGGCTCATATCTCTACAGGTTAGATTATTTTGAGATTTAGGATATTTATTGATTTAAAGGAAACAGAAGATTGCAGAGAGTGCTGTGCAGGCCACTGCAACTACACCTACCTTTTTCTGGGCAAAGCAGTGCCATCTGCTTTTGTAATTTCATTTATGGTAATGAGAATGAAACAATTTTAACAACAACTATCCAGAAATTGAGACTTAGAACATGCTTCTTCAAAATTTTAAAGCACTCTCATCAGTTTGCCTCCCTAGCAATCCACTTTCCCAGAATAAAACCAGCAAAAATAAGTTACACTCTCATTTTGGCAAAAGTAGCCATCACGTCAAGATGCTGTTTAAAACACAGACATTATTATGACATGTGCTAGAGTAGCTAGTCTCTTTTAGGAACTCCTAGTGAAATGGTAAAAGATTCAAGGGCACATTTTTTTAATTGATAAATAATACAACAGGTACTGGTAACAACCATACAATGTTCGAGATTATGCTGTCTGTGTGGGTGTAGCAATAAGAAAATTACAATTAACAGCATCCAGCTTCAGAAGAAAAAAAGCCCCTCCTAATTAGTTAGAATAATTTCACATTCACAGAAAAGGATCCTCTTGACAAAAACCTTTTATATTCTGAATGTATTCCTACATTGACAAGTGACTACTGTCAGTCTTTATACCCATCCAACATAACAAGAGTAAGAGCTGCAGGCTCACTGAATGAAAACAGTTTGCACCCCTCTTTATGGCAAGTACAACAAGAGCAGCGCTTCTTTTTTTTTAATCTATCAAATACCTATAAAAATATTTATATATATGAATATTCATGCACACGCACACATCCTGTTGCACATCAACAGTACTGGATGCATAGATGTTGTGCTTAGGGGGCATGGTTTAGTGGTGGACCTGGCAGTGCTAGCTTGATCTTAAAGATTTTTTTAACCAAAACAACTCTATGACTCTACATTTAAGCTCCTAACTATCCATACTTCTTTATATAGGAGTAATAAAAAAACCCAACCCAAAACTACAAAACAACCTAAACACCCATCTCTTATCTTTCTTTTCCAGAGAGTAACAGCACTGTAGCATAGGATGACAGCTGCCGTTAGTTCTATTAAGAAAAGTCTCACTTTTAAAAGTAAAAACAGTGGGTTGACACTTACACAACTGATACTGAGATCATGTTAAACATTTTCTCCTTATTTACACACATGAATTCAGAATAGATTTTCTAGGCATCAGTTTCAAGTTTACAGATACTCAATAAAGGAAACATATTAGTAACATTTACCTGGTTTCTATTTTATTGATATTTTATACCAATTGCTCTAAAGACAGCCATGTAAACAGCATGCTAATTTAAACAAAAATGCAGTTTTAAGAGGTCTATATTCCTGTGCACATTTCCAAGTTTTAAAAGACAGAATCACAAGCGGATGAATCTATTTCATAGAACCAAAAACTGTTTTGGGCTAGGAAGGCCTTCAAAGCCTGTCTCTTTTCAATCCTCTGCCATCATCAGGGATGCCCTCCACTAGCCCAGGTTGCCCAAAGGCCTTGAACACTGCCAGGGAAGGGGCAGCCACAGCTTCTCTGGGCAGCCTGTGCCAGGGCCTCACTGCCCTCACAGGGAAGGATTTCTTCCTAGTGTCTCATGTAAACCTGCCCTCCTTCAGTTTAAAGGCATCACCCCTTGGTCCTGTCACACCACACCCTTGTAAACAGCCCCTCCCCATCTTTCCTGTAGGCCCCTTCAGGTACTGGCAGGCTGCAGAGTATGGTCTCCCTGGAGCCTTCTCTTCTCCAGGCTGAACAAGCCCAACTCTCAGCCTGTATTCACAGGAGAGGTGCTCCAGCTCTTAGATCATCTTCCTGTCCCTCCTCTGGACTCACTCCAACAGCTCCATGTCTTTCTTGGACCAGGATCTCCAGAGCTGGACACAGTATTCCAGGATGGGGGTCTTATGAGAGCAGACTAGAGGGGGAGAATCCCCTCCCTTGACCTGCTGGCCACACTTTCTTTTTATGCAGCCCAGAAAGCTAACTGTACCCTGGGCTGCAAGCACACATTGCTGGGTCACACTGGGCTTCCCATCCACCAAACTCTCATGTCCTCCTTTCAACAAGATCTAGTCACTGAGCAATCTCACTTTAGAAAAACAGCAGCAGGTTCTCATGATCAAGAGTGATGATTACACACAATCACTTGATTCTAACACACAAAGCAACGAAGACAGTTTTAAGAGGACCAGAACACATTATCAATCACAGCAAAAGAAATTAACAACTATGCAAAGAGACTGTGGCCAAATATGCTGCTCTTGCACATGTGATCTATCCTTCTACCAAATACATTCCAGCAAAACACTCCTCAAAAAATTCAACATGCTATAAAACTAGTATTTCAAAATCACTGAAAACCAGCAGAGGATACAGATAAAACCAGCAAGAAGTTATCTTCAATAAATGCATCTTTGCTCACCACTCGTATCCCCTTCTCGCCTCGACCTTGGCACACCACGGGAGACAGTGTTTGAAAAGCCTTTTGAGGTAGTGCTTTGTAAAGAAGGCTGGCTTGCAGTCAGATTCCATGCCAGACGTGATCCTAATTGCTGACGGAGGCATTCCCCGACGCCTGGAGCTTGATAGGACTGCCTAAAAAGACAAAAGGAAAAACTTCTTCTAAAGCTTTGATATCCACCAACTGGTGTGGGGTACACAAATATTGAAAAATGACCCAAGCTTAAGTTTGTTTCTCATTAATTCTTTTTTAAATTAAAAAAAAAATAAAAAGCATGTAAAACAACCTGTATATAGACACCCCATCACCTGTTCTAGAAAAGTTATGAGAGCTTCTTTCCCTTATAAGGCTGTCCTCTTCACACTCCTCATTTGTGTGCACACGCCTGTGGAGACCCCCTTCTGCTCCATTCTCTTGGTTTCAAGGTCTCTCTTGCTTGCTAACCTGGCCTACCACCTCTTCAGTCAGTTGGGGGCTAGAGTTCTCCTCCAGTGGTTCCAGCTTAAAGATATCCACTACTTGTGTATCCAAGACAGACCATACAAACCTACCTAGGGCTACAAAAAAGTCAAGTATTTACATTGTAAACCATATTAATAACTAAATCCAGTTGTATCAGCACTGGTTAGTAGTTCCATAATTAGAATTCTATAAATTATCTCAAATACACTACTGCCAAAAAAAATCTGAAACTCTGAAAAATCTGAAATAAAGGTGTGGTACTTTCTGAAGATGCATCTATGTGATTTTATTTTTTACACCTGCTAGGAGTAGGGAAGGGAGGAGACAAGAATATGGTTTCTCTTTTCTGATTATGAGAAAAAAAATCATAACCATTTTTAAAAATTAGCCTTACTTTAGAAATTTGGTCAAATCATAACCCACAAAACTTCAGTTAGAACAAAACAATAGAGCTTTACTCATTTCTGCATCCCTGAAGAAGATTTTTGTTCTTTTTATTATATTCTTCTGAGTCTTTTTGACATTAACCACCATTTTCTGAAATATGATGTCCTTGCTGGTTTTGGATTTCCAGGCATTTTGTCCAAGGCTGATACTTCTAAGCAATAAGTACAGCCTGCACTTTTACAAGTTTTGTAACATTCTGTTCACGTTTCCACACTCAACTTTTATGAGGCAATATATTTCCAGGTATGTATTGTGGAGCAATCATTGCCCCACTTCCTCTCTCAGACTATGGGCATATTCACTTACCTCCACAGAACACAGACTCTGTGCGGTGCATCTGTTGGGCTTTGTAGAGTTGCAGGGGTAATATAACACGATACCTAATGGCACAAGGGCTCAGATACTGAGCGTGTAACTGTCTGCATTGTATTGCTGAACTCAATACTCAGATAATCATCCTAGAGATTACAGTGGCCAGCTATAACTCATCAAAAGCCTGAATTACTTGGTATTTGAATGTTTTCGTTCAAAATATAGATTAATCTTGGTATGAACAGACAATTAAACCACTGCTGAGCAGTAGGTGAGAGTTAGGATTTGTTTTCTAATAGGTAATTTTTTTTTATCAACTATTGTGTAAATTAAAACAAACAAACAAAACCAACAAATACCCTTCCACCCAAAATGTGATACTGCTCTAGTACACCAGCCAACTGTGATACTGCTCTAGTACACCAGCCAACCTGCTGTGATACATGCTTAACAGCAAGTCAGACCCGTCAAGAAAAGTAAGAAATTTGAAAACGGAGGATGTTAAGTCTACTAATTTGACACTGGTTGAGGAATGCTCTATCAAAGAAACTTGAGTGAGGACTCTAAATCCAAGGTGTTTAGAGAAGAAAGATAAAGACTATTTTAAAGTGTTCTAGAGATATGAGAAATGTGGAAAAAGACTTGGCACTAACATCCAAAAGTGTATCCAGATATTCAGCAGATAACCAAGATTAAGTTCAAGAATGGATATACTTGGCCAGCCATTTATGGTTTCATATTGTCATATGACAGCACTTGATATTCGGAACCGTTCAGGCAAGAAACTCGGTTTCTATGAGCCTACAGTAGAATTTTCAATGGAATACAAATAATTATTTCTGGTGTTCCTCAAACTCAACTGTAAAGTGAAACAGTTTCATTTACCCTGGAAGGAGCGATTGTGGAGTAGGTGTCGGCCCATTCAGGGCATACAGGCTGATGCTGCTGATCCCACTGCTCCCCATGCTGCCAGAACTCTGGGCAGACTGAGCACTGCGGTCTTGGTAATTCAACGGAAGGCTCTGAGGCCTGGCATAGTAGTAAGGGGTTGAGTGAGCATCCCGCGGCAATGCTTGAGCAAAAAGTGTGGCATAACTTGATACCTGAAGATAAAAGTGTTTGAAAAGGGAGGAAGAAAAGAACATATTTGTGAGTCGCTTTATGTCATATCTTTAGTTAACAAGAGTATAATATTCGTGAATGCCACAAAACTCCCAAACCCCGCCAAAAAAAAAAAAAAATTTAAAAAAAGGAGGTTGGGTTTTTGTCATGATAACAAGTCCTTTATAATGAGCAAAGTACTTTTAACAATTTAGCTTATTTTTGCCTGCAAACTGTCATTAAAAATAGCTGTAAGGAGCGCTTCGGTACTAGCAGAGCTGAAACCAAACGAGGAATTTTGCTCTCTCTAGTCCATTTCAAACTCCTCAGCATGTGAACAGATATTATGCCGCCAAGCAGAACGCAAAAAACGCCCTTCTAATAAAGTCATAACTTCAGCAACAAGTTTTTAACAACTCAGAACAGTTTTTTGTTTACTTAGTATTAAAAAAACTACATGGAAAAAAAATTGCAGATGCTTGTGTCAAATGTTCTTCCCTTCAGTCTCACTCAGAAATACTACCTGAAGAGTTGTTTAAGTCTGTATAGTGATTGATAATGACATCTAAAAACCAGTGACACACATTTACTGTTTCTCAGAGGCAACAAAAGTTTCCTCACCTACCTTGTTAGACTGCTTACGTGGATCTTCACTAAGGCTAAGCAGGAGGTAGAGTATTGACCATTTGTTTTTCAAAATGCCCTTTAAAAAATACAGAAGTTAGCTTATCTCTTTATAGCAATTTTTTTAAATTATCCAGCCTACTACCAGATACACATGTAAATAAATTTTCCACATAAATAAGACCAACTCAGAAACAGATTCCTGAATAAACTGGGAATGTATAGCAGTAGTTTTATGATTTCCACACCACCCTCCCCCCAAACTGTGTTCAGATCAAACCTAATCCTAATAAAGAGGTTTATACAGAGTTGAACTTTTACTAGCTTTTATATAAAACATCTCTGGTGCAGATCTTTCTAACCTAAAGGTGAAGGAGGAAAACTGTGGGTACAACTTTAAGCAAAGAACTGTCTTTTCTCCACTTTCCCTTTCACTCTCCTTCACAGGGAGGCTTCAAATTTTGAAGGTTTCACTTTCTATTACTTTAAATGCCATTTAAGATAGCTACCAATATTTTCACATCTTAAGATAGAGACACTTAACATGAAACTTGAGGATTACACAATACAGTCTCTAGCAAACAGATTACATACAGTTAGAACAACACACAAAAAGACTTTGAAGACAAGCACTGGGGAAAATATTGTTTTATTTTAGATAAATGTTAAGTTTCTAGATGCATTACTCCATAGTTTTGTGTCACTAACATTTGCACCCAAATTCATCAGGGACAGAGAACTGTGTAACGGTCATTAAGTAGTAAAGAAAGGCAGAGAAACTTGTACAAGATCCCTCACAATATTGATCACACTGTTGTCTGGAATACTAAGCAGTGTTGAAAATAAAGAAAAGACTAGTTATGCCAAGGTTCAACAAAGATTCCATCCTCTATGAAGCAATGTAATTCAGTGCCACCAACTTTGCAAAAAGCATTTTCAAGGTCACCTTGAAATTATCTTTTTTTTAATCACACTTATGTTCGACCTCCTATTTTTCCTGTTTCTCTTCAAATTCTGTATTTTGTGTGTATATGTTACACAATACAAGAATTTTGGCCACAGAACATTTCTTTCTTCAGAAAAGAGTTCCCCAACCTACCAAAGCTCTACCTATGTAAAAGGAGATATTCTATATTATTACATAGAGCAGCATTTTATCTTCTGCTTTGATCTCAACAACGAGGAAGAAGCAGAAGTATGGCATCTGCTGCAAATAACTAATCCAGCAACTATTGAAAACTGGTGAAGAAGGAGCAGCAACATCACTGCTTCTTCTACTGGCCAGGACAGAATAAGTGCCTCAAGGAGCATGGTGTGTTCAACTGGCAAGCTGCCACTAAAATAAGCACTGACCTCCTTTTTGCTTTAGAGCAATGGATGAAACTAAGTTAAAACAGATTCACACAAGCTTTTTTCTTTCTCCTAGTTGCTTTCATGAGAATTGATGCAGGAAGAAAAAAAAGCCTCACTGATGCAGAAAACACATACGCCTTCTGTGCCATTCCTTAAGCTCATGGGGAAGAGAAATTAATGCCTGCTATTAGTAATAAATCTAACAGCAGACAGTAATAATTGGTAGAGTGAAATGTAAAGAAGGTGGCATTCAGATGATACTACCTCACGTACAGAAGATGTTAACACAGGAAAAACAAACAGTAGGTTAGAAGAACCTCAAACATTTGAACAGGCAGCAAAATCCAAGAAGACTGCTGATGTAAGCTCACATTACATTTGGAAGAACAATTGAACTGGTAGGAACACAGCCACGGCATTCTATTTCAAAGATTACAGCCAGCGTGCCCCATAACTATGTTGTTTGCCAAATACAACCATGTGGCAAGGTAGTATGTAAGGTACAGCAACAAGTTACAGAAAACTGTATTAAAAGAGCAAGATCACAGAGCATAATACATGCAAGAAGAGGCTGAAACCAATGGCTGAGGTTATGCAAACTGGTGTCTGCAAATCAGTGACATTTGCTTTGTTGTACAAGCCAATGTAAATCATACACAAAACCAAAGGAGAAGGAAAACAAGAAGAGTTACAGAGTAAGTTTAGCTCCAAGCACTAACAAATCAATGTGGAAATTAAGTATGGATAAGGGGAGGAGCAGAATTGAATTCTGACTAGTAATACTCTCCACAGAATCATTTTTATGTAATCTGGAAATCTATTATCTTGTAAAACTCAGCCATGATCTATACATAAACTGGTCAATAAAAAGAACACAGAAGAATATTTCTCCTAAACACAAAGAGCAAAACAAGGCCAAATTTTCTGCCATTTATAAACCATCATACTTCATCAGGTACGTGTAACTTGCAGCTGGGAATCTTTACTTTTTACTGCCCACCACACTCTACCTTGCTAAACACTCAATTTTATGGAGAATCTAGAACAGATTAGCAGCAGTCATTTTTCACCCTCTTCACCTAAATTTCTGCCCTCACACCATTGTCCCCTTTCACCCGATCCATTTTCCTGCCCATTGAGTTTTCTATAAAAACTAACATCTTTCATCAGGATATCAACACGCAGTGTCCTTCGATTAGCACTGGTCTCAGCAGAACCAAAGTCAGCAAACCCCCAGCCTTCAATACTAAACACTTGGAGCACTTAAAGAACCCAGAAGCACGTGGACTATTTGAACCCTGGAATGATCAAATCAATATACCTGCAAGGCACTGCTGTAAAATAAATGACAAAGAGAAAATTCATAATATTTCCATATAAAATGGACACTTTATTTTCAGGGTTCCTTCCTTCAAATGAAGTGCCCCTTCCTGTAACTGGACTGAAACTAAACATGTAACCTTTATTCTCTCTTCTGATTTACAATTAAAGCCAAAATAGTTTTTAATTAATAGAAAACAGCTTATAATTAAAAAAGAAACAGAAAAAAAATAGCCTGCAAACCTTTACATAAAAATACACCAAAATGGTTGGTACTGGAAAGCACTAAAGGCCTCTATGACCATCTCGAAGTATAGAGACTTCACAACTTTCCTAGGCAACCTGTTCCAGTATTAAACCATCCTCATTAAAAATATCGTTAATGACCCGACCACACTCCAAAACAACTCTATAATGTCAAAAGGATGTATGCATGCTTTCAGCTTCTTTACTCTTTACACATTACACTACCTGGGAACTGAGTTTTCTGTAGAGTTCTGAAAACAAAGCAGCATCTCCTTCCCTTCTTTGTCGTGCAACTATTAAAAAAGAAATACGGATTAAAAATTTGAAAGAAGTAGAACAGTCATGTCTGAAATGATGTATTTGTGGTAAACTGGAAAATGTGCCAATGAAAGCTTAATGATACTTAACTGTTTCACCCTATTTACTCATATGGTTTTGTCCGTTTTCATGTTACCTGCATTCCAGCCCCAAAAATTCTTGTACCAGAAGTGATTCAATGCAAGCCCCTGTTTTTCTACAGCAATCAAGATATACACCTTCTAAGTATATGCCCTCTTAAGGTCTAGTCTGCCATTCTATAGGTTTAAAGAATTTAACTCATATCTGTTTTCAGTTATGTTTTAAAGCCCTTCACAAAACTAAGTGTAATTGTTCCTATTTTAAGCAATAAAAGCATGACACAGAAATACCAGTGCCACTCGCTCAAAGCAAAGCAGAAGTCCAAGGTCACAAAACTTGTTATTTTTCTAAATATGCAAAGTCTCAATCATCACCAGTTGCATAACAGAAGTCTGCTCAGAGGAAAAACACCTTCAAGCTTTATGATGTCTTCAGAAAAACCCAGCTACATCAGAAAGCCATTAAAATATAGATAATAACTAAAAAATATCTAAAGAAACCTTAATAATAAAATATTACTGTTAAATGTTATAAGTGTTAATTAGCATCAAAAGCCACTGCTAAGTGCACTTTTCCAGTAAGTCACTTCCTGCATAGTAACTCCAAAACACCTGTTATGTACCTTACAGGCTGATGTAACAGGTGTTACATCAGCTTACAGGCTCATGTTGGGCAGAAGGCAGACAGCCCTCTTCAAAACTCCTAACAGCAGGCATAATGCTGTCTACTACTAGCCAAAGCATTTAGAAACTCATCCTGCACAAAGATTCCAGTGTTTTGGAGTTGCATCTAGAGAAAAATCTGATGTGTTTACTTGTCAGCAAATCACAGAAACTCTGTGTTAGCAAAAAATACTCATATACTTTAAAACAGTTACAACCACTGCCGTCAGTTACCCTAATTCAATTTCCCCAAGTGAACACTCACAGCTCAAGGATGAAACTTTCACTTAATTAGCATACTTCAAGCAACTGTTTCTGGACAATCTAGGGTCGAACAGATAACCTGCTGAAAGCAGTAGTTGGCCTTTCAAGAAGAATGCATCCCACCACAATTTGATTTGCTCAGTGCAACACCTGAGTTGCAGCAGTGTGGAGAACAAGGGAATGTAACTGCTACGTAGCTTACACTGTCAGGGTCTAATGTTTTGGTTTTTAGAAGGTAGTTGCAGAAAACTTGTTAGAGAAACTGAAGGTAAGAAATATCAGGTAAGTCACAAACAACTCCATCAATTCCCAGGATGCTCATTTAAGATGTTTCACACAAGTGCTCGTGAAGTTAACTGTGACAAGCTGCAGTATTTCTAAATTACACATCATAAAAATATCAGTTTTGTGAAAAGAACTATGAATTCATAAAGTCTGAGTACTATTAAAGTGAAAGGAGTGCAGCATTAATTGTTAGTTATTCTCATAGTGGCTAAGATATGAAAAAAATGACAGCAAGGCTGCCATAAAGCTGAGCATTCAGAAAAATCTGAGCTGTGAGTACAAATAGTTGCTCAGAAATACTAACTAGGGAATTAATGGAACTTCCAACATCAGATTTCAATGTTAATAACAGATTAGATAACTGAATCAGAGTTGTCCCATTTTAGAGGGATAATTTGATCAAGTAACTTCTTGAGGAGCTTCCATTACAATTTCTAAGATGGAAACAAAGATGCACTTACGCTCCTTCTTGATTTTCTCTGCTACAAGAAATTCATCCCGCTCAACAGTGGGAGCAAAGTTGCTTCCAATAACTCTCACTGCATACTGAAACTGTTGGGCTGCATCAGCTGAAGGGAGAAAAAAAAAAAGAAAAGAAAAACTCTTAGTTAAGCAGAGTGCTAAAGCACCATTAAAATAACATTTTTTTAAAAAGTAAGACATGAGCTTGTATTGCTGTGACTGAATCCAAGGTAAATATACCTGACTTATATCAGATGTTATACTACAATCCTCAAGACATGCTTCTAACCAGAGGTCAGTAAGGTCCAGTTTACCTTTGAGCATATTAATGTCTGTGTCTACTTCCCAACTGCCTTCTCAATGTCCCCTTCCCTAGACAGGGATCCCTGCTGATTGCCAACCTTTGGGTTGGGGTAAAGACAGCAACAGAAGAGGAAAAGAGCAATGACAATACTTATAGCTGAATATACAAAGCAGGTGACACAATGCAGTTTGTAAACTGCCTGGAACCTGATGCCCAGTCCATTCCGCAGCAGCAGCTCCTCCTTACCAGTCAGCCCCTTTAGATACTGAGCATGACATCACACAGTATGGAATATCCCTTTGGCCAGCTTGGGTCAACTGTCCTGGCTGTGCCCCCTCACAGCTTCTTATGAAAAGAAACTCTACCCTGGCCAAAAACCTGGACACCCAACAAACCTACAAAATAAACCCCAAACTGCACACAGTCCCATGCCTTTGCTTACTTAGAAGCTGTCCAGCAACTCTGAAGCACAACACTTATTGCTGGCTCTTCTACTGTCAGAAAACAGATGTTTTTTTGAGAATGCCCCACAGCATTCTCAGTATCAGCAACTCAATTACCCAATCTGCTCAGAACATTCTCCACGCTGAATTTCTGCCCAACTTGTGAACTTCTATTTTGTTTCTGTTGTTTGCACAGGTAAAAAAACCTTCCAGATCACCTTCTGAATGAACTCTGCTTTCTCCCCCACCATGGAACGTGTACATCTGCTCAGTTACTTCAGAGCTTAAAAGACCCAAATCAAACAGCAAGAATAAGACTCCCACTGACACTGCAGGGATTTAGGCTAGAGGATGGAAGGTTTAGATTGGATATCAGAAGGAAGTTCTTCACAGAAAGAGTGGTGAGGTGCTGGAACGGGCTGCCCAGAGAGGTGGTGGATGCCCCAACTCTGGAGGTATTCAAGGACAGGTTGAATGGGGCCCTGGGCAACCTTATCTAGGTGCAGGTCTGGAGGTTGGTGGCCCTGCCTGTGGCCAGGGGGTTGGAACTTGACAAACCCAGACCATTCTATCATTCTGTGATTACAATAAGGCCATAGTATGGACTTCAGGTAGTCAAGGTCTCTGAAAACTGAAATACCACTTTCTGGGGCATATACAGATCCAAAAGCACTTTGGCACACAAAAATTGTTTTAGGATTCAAAGAACTAAGATGTAGCTTGAATATTTACAGCAATATTATTTGATACCGCTGCATACACTAAGAGTTCTTATCCACTAACAAGCTTGTATGGCAGTCCACAAAGTCTCAAAAGTCCACAAAGATTACCGAGAGATTTGTGAAAGACAGCTAAGAACAAGAAGCTTTTTGTCAGAAGGATTAAATTCACTGTCCAAAGAAAGACATGCAGCTCTGTATAACTGCTGGAGTCCACCAACAGGGAAAAAAAAAAAAAAAAAGAAAAAAAGGAAATTACTGCACATATAGGCAAGCTCCCTGGGAGATCAGGTATTAAGCGTGAAAGTGAGGTAGACAGCCTGGAAAAAACACAGAATGATTGATAATGCAAAACTCATACATTAGTTCTTAGACAGTGAGGACATGAGGAATAAAGAGGCCAACAATAGCAGAGTCAATCTGCAGAGCGTTGAGATCCCACAGTGGCTGATGGTGGGCACCTAACACCATTGGAAGTTAGCACGGAGCCCTTAAACTTGAGAACTGGCTGCAGGACAGCAAGAACAATGAGAATGCAAACCTAAGGTCTACCAAAAAAAGTTGAGATATTTGTTAAAAAAAAAATAATAAAATAAATTAGAGTTCTTTCAAATAACTTGGCAGACTTTCTAATGAATTTCTCAAAGGCAGGGCTGTTTGCAAACAAATAGCTAGGCCTATGCAGCTGACTGATTTTGGGAACTAAGGAAGCCATCTACTTAGCGTGTGATGTAAAAAAAATTGGGAAGAGAAAATAACCTCACCACTGGGAGCCTCTGCAGTCACATTTCATCACACTACAAATTCACTTCAACATAAATGTTTAACAAATGGGGAAGGTGGAGGCTTTCTAAGATTATCTCGGGCATAAACTCAAGAATCCCCAGTGGACATCCATCCCTGAGCTCCATCCGGTTTATGGAGGACTTCAGGCATGGGTCTGCAGATTGTAGACATAGATGCACTTTAGCTGTAAGTGCACTATTATGATACAGACATTATATAACCAGAATCCTTCAGCTCCTCCTGAATCAATAGCATCCTTGCTGATACAATAAAATGCAAATGCTGAGAAGGAATGCAACCAAGCAGATCAAACTTTCTGAAGTACAAACTCAGGGAACACACAGGGAAGAAGAACCATTAAATCTTCAAACTCCTTTCTACTGTTTACCCATTACATTTCACCAAATTACACCACTACCTTGTATTTTACCTGAGGACTTATTCCAGGAAGGTATCAAAAGTTAAAATTTTGAGAAAATTCACAGCAGTCTAACTACACAAATGGTTAGAGACAGCTATTTCAACCTAGCTTCAGCTTTTTGCTAGTAATTTTTAGTAGCAATTTCTCTAATAAATTTTGAGGTCTCTTGCATATCTAAGTCTTTTCCTGTAAACATTGTGGAAGTAATAAAACATCACAAATCATTTACCAAAAACAGAGAGACCGTGCATATACAAAGCAGCCGAACTTGAACAGTAGTCAAGGAGGAAAAAGCTGCATGGAGACCACACACTAACACATTTCAAACTTACCCTGTGCTGAAAGGAAACCAGAGTTACAAGCCTGAAAAAAACAGCAAGATGCTAAATAACTCTATATGGTGGAGCCCTTACCCCCCCCCACCTCAGGATACATGCATCCTCCACAACACAGAAGATGCTGGCACTAACAGAATTCCCTTACTGGCTTCATTTGTTTCCTGGACATAGAAATATGGGAGTGAGGGAGAAACCACCATAAGACAACTTTCATAGCTGGGATTTCCTTCACAGATGTCCATAGTCACTGACAAATCTGAAGTTTAAATCAACAGCTGAGCTAATGACAAACTAACACAAATACTATAGTTGACTGTCTCAAGAGAAGTCTTAATGTTGGAAGGGTGAGCCTTCGGTGCTGGAGTCCCTCATAACATCAGAATAAAAAGCAGGGCAAGGATGAGCTGCCTATCTGTCACATGCAGAAAAATATGGGTGATAGTAAACATAGCAGGCAACCAACACTATTTTTTTAATGTTGCTACTTCAAAGAAATCCTCTGATAAATCACTAGTGAAAAGACCTGGTGGGCTATAGGATGCATACAGCAGCTTACATGTGGTTTTGGGCAAAATTTCCCTTTCATTAGTGTCATAGACACACTCCAGATTTCAGGTACATGACTAGAAACCCAGTATACAGGAATTGGCAATTAAATGTTGCACTGAACAATGAAACTGAAAGTTCTCTTCCATGTTATCACACATACTGCTTGCAAATAAACTTATCGTTCCAGTCAGGAAAGACAATGATGTATAGAAACTATAGCTTCAAAGAGAAAACTAGATACAAAGTTGGTAGAAGCAAGCCACCTCTCCTCCTTAGTCATACCTTGTATCCATGCATAAAAGAGGCTTTTCTCATGCTTCGTTCAAGATTTATGTCACAGACACAGATAAGACACCAAATGCCCCGAAACAAGCTTAGACTGAATTCAGATTGCAGTCCCTTTCAAATTTAAGGAGTCACAAGCAAAACAGGATTACACAAATTCAGAAAGAATGTCCTCACAGAGACCTCCACTACTCCAACAATGCAATACAAACTCTCAATTTTATTTTTTTTTCCTTTTGGATGCATAACTAGCACAATAATTTGAGATTTCTGGTAGCAAAAGTTCTATGTGCTTTTAAATAAGAACACACCCCCATTGTCCTAAAAAAGGTTTCCCAGGGATGTTAAAAGCAGGAAAGAGCTTTAAAAGCAAAGCTATAATACGACCTTAGATTGTAGATGGACACGAAATATCCTTTAATATAAAATTAAACTAGCTGCTAAAAGAAACATATGGTTACATAAAAATCAAGGAGGTATTAAACAGTTTAGAAGCTACCATTCATTTGACAGATAGGGAAGAGCAGAAACATGCCACATCGTTATAAAAATCTTGCATCAGGAATTTCTATCACAGAATTATTACAGATTGACAATTCTGGAAATGGCAAAATTTTGGCCTTGCAAAAGACTTAAACAGTGAATAGTGCAGGAAAGGATGTTGGAAAAAATAACCAAACTAAAACAAAGCAAACAACACCTGATGATCACAAAATCATTTAGATTGGAGAAGACCCTTAAGGCCATGGTGTTCAACCAATCTACAGAATGTTTCTCTGAAGGCATCCCTATTCAACATTCCAGTGAAGACAAAGAGATTTCAACCTCTTCCCAACTCTTCCAAAATTCTCAGATCAAACTGATTTAGTTCCATCTAGTTCCAACCCCTGCCACTGACAGTGACACCCTCCACTAGCCCAGTCTGCCCAAAGTCCCATCCAACCTGGTCTTGAACACTGCCAGGGAGGAGGCAGCCTGTTCCTGTGTCTCACCAGCCTCATAGTAAAAAAAAAAACCAAACACTTCCTTAGGTTCAACCTAAACCCACCCCTTTTCAGTTTAAAACTAGTACCCTTTGTCCTGTCACTTCAGGAAAAAATAAAGACATTGACCAGCATCAGTCCCAGAACAGACTCCTGAAGGACACCACTTGTTACTGGTCTCCATTTCAACACTGAGACATTGACTGCAACACTCTGGATGTGGCCACCCAAGCCAGTTCTTTATTCATCAAATAGTTCATCCATTAAGTCTGTATCTTCCCAATTTGTAGGCAAGGTGTGTAACCATGAGGTGAGGTCTCAAAATGTGAAAACAACATTTTAGAGACAAGCATATCTGCACCTCAACACTTACTTTCTAGACTTTTAAGATAACAATGATTCACTTGTAGGCCATGTTTTAGTCAGTTTGAACTCAATTCTTTACAACAGGTAAATACTCAAAATTATTAGTTACTGTCATGAAAATACCTAAACATAATGAGGAAAGACTTGTCACATGGCAGTGGCTGGGAGAAAATAAGACATAAAAACCTACTAACAAGGAATACATCTCTTGTACAAGATAACAGATACAACAAATGCTATGGCATTGATTTTGTCTGGTGAGCAATGCTTATAAAAAGGGAGACTTGGCAGATACACCTCTTCCTCTGCACCCTCCAACTGCTTACTAAAAACAGTCTTCATTGCCTTGACTGCAACAGACAGAAACTTAGGCAAACAGGCAAGAGATGTGTTCCCTTGCTAGAGGCTCAGGGCAGGAGCTGTGAAATGCAGAGGACCTGCTAATGGCTCCACCTGAGCAGGCACCGGCCAAAGGCAGACTCTGCAGGTATCAGTACAGGCTGGGGGATGACCTGCTGGAGAGGAGCTCTGCAGAGAAGGACCTGGGGGGTCCTAGTAGATGACAGGTTGGCCATGAGCCAGCAGTGTGCCCTAGTGGCCAAGAAGGCCAATGGGATCCTGGGGTGCATTTAGAGGAGCTCAGCCAGCAGGTCGAAGGAGGTGACCCTACGAGGAAAGGCTGAGTGAGCTGGGGCTGTTCAGCCTTGAGAAGACTGAGAGGGGATCTCATCAGTGTTTATAAATTTCTGAAGAGTGGGAGACAAAGGGAGATGGCCAACCTCTTCTTAGTGGCCTGTGGAGACAGGACAAGGGACAATGGCTACTGGTTGGACTACAGAAGGTTCTTCACTGATGTGAGAAAGAACTTCTTCATGGTGAGGGTGATGGAGCGCTGGAACAGGCTGCCCAGGGGGGTTGTGGAGTCTCCTCTGGAGATATTCAAGACCCGTCTGGACACCCATCTGTGTGACCTGCTCCAGGGAACGTGCTTTGGCAGGGGGGTTGGACTCAATGATCTCTGGAGGTCCCTTCCAACCCCTAAATTCTGTGAATCCACCTTTAGCACGGTACACCCCGGGAGCCTAGCCCCACTCCTCACAGCAGGGATGCTTCCTTGGTGGGGGTGAAAGCGCCGCAAACCCACCTCCTTGCCACAGGGATCACGGCACCGCTGACATATCAGGGCGGTTCGCCCAGGCTGCCTGGCACGGCCACAAGCCCAGCCGGGCCGGGGCAGGCGCCAGTATGATCCCCACCGAGCGGGACGGCCTTGGCAACCGGTCTTGCGGTGCCGGCGCTCGGTGATAACGCCCGGCCGCCCTCCCATGCCCGGCATCTCCCCGCGGTGCTCGCACGCCCTGCTTACTCCCTCCCCCCGCCCCCCCACCTCCGGTCGGGGGGCTCCAGCGGCTGTCGGCGAGGGGAAATAGCGGGGTTGGGGGGTGGTGGTGAAAACCGTTACCTTCGCTTTTGCCCAGGATGCGGCAGCAGAGGTTCTGCAGCAAAACGTTGGGCGATTTTTGGTCCGGAGTCGCCATGGCCGCGCGGGAAACAGGAGGTGGCACGGAGAGGCGGGGAGGGGAGCGAGCGGCGCAGCCGGGGGCACGGTGGGATCACAGAGGGTGATCACAGACCTCCGCCCAGCGGTACAAGAACCCGGCAACACGTCCCACGCCCGCCTCAGCCGCCGCCGCTGCCTAAGGCGCCATTTTAACAGAACCCGCCGAAAGCCGCATCGGCGGCAGCCCAGCGCCCACAATGCCCCTGCGCGCCCGGGGGCATCGGAGCG
>VXBZ01011125.1:83943-121552 GCA_013399135.1 Heliornis fulica | reverse complement strand
CCGCCACCCCGCCCCAGACCAGTCCATTATATAAAAAATACACGTTTCACAAAGGTATTTCTCTCACCTGGTCTCCAGTGACAGACACTGGCGAGTCCTTGTCCTAACATTTAGAAATATTTCTCCTACACATAACTCACATAAGGGTGGTTTCTGTGTGGCTCATCCTGACGACTCCATTGTCAGCTGTTCAGGTACCTCCAGGGACTTGTGCAAAAGGTAGCTGTGAGATGATGCCCTGCACTTCTCTGCCCTGCCCTGCCGCTTCTCCCCTCTCCTCCCTCCCTGAGCCCCACAGCCCCCAAATCACCGCTGAGATGGCGGCACACACCAGGACCAGCCAGTGCAGGGAGCGGCACCAGTAGCTGGAGTAATTGGAAAGGGAAATTGCAAAGCGCCAAAGCTTATCAACAGGCCGTGGGGGAGAGCTCAGCAGCCACCCTTGGGGGCTTGGCCCGAGGTCCAGGGTGGGTTGGCAGCCTTTTGTTTGGCAGCACCCCGGTATGCCCCTGGACTCGGCATTGGTGAGGCCACATCTCAAAAGTTGTGTTCAGTTCTAGGCCCCACACTATAAGAAGGACGTTGAGGTCCTGGTCCAGAGAAGGGCAACCAGGCTGGTGAAGGGTCTGGAGAAGAAACCTTATGAGGAGCTGCTGAGGGAGTTGGGGTTGTTTAGTCTGGAGAAGAGGAGGCTGAGGGGAGACCTTATCACTGCCTATAATTACCTGAAAGGAGGTTGTAGAGAGGTGAGGGTTAGGGGAAGATAGGTTAGATATCAGGAAGAATTCCTTTACTGAAAGGGTTCTCAAGTATTGGAACAGGCTGCCCAGGGAAGTCTCCCTCAGCCACTCCTCACAGGACTTGTGCTCCAGACCCTTCAACAGGACTTGGCACTTGGCCTTTTTGAACCATCCTGTGGTGGTTTGACACTGGCTGGAGGCCAAGCTCCCACCAGTCACTCTATCACTCCTTTCTTCAGCCAGATGGGAGAAAATATCTATTGAGAGGCTTAGGAGTCGAGATGACAGGGAGAGATCATTCCACAATTAGCATCACAAGCAGAACAAACTCAACACAGAAGAAAGGAAAAAAAAACTCTCTATTACACTGCACTACACACACAGAGAAACCAGAGTCGGATAATGAGAAGTACAAACAGCTCTTAAAACACCACTCCCTGCCTCTCCTTCTTTGCAGATTTATTCATGATTTCTCCTCCCCAGGATGACACAGTGGGGAAAGGGGGGAAATAGAGGATGGATTCTTGAGTCTTTGGTCAGTTCCTCATGAGTTGTTTTCCTTCTTGGATGGGATGGGGCATTTCTCACACCCTTCCCCAGCTCCAGGATGGAGTTGCACCCATGGGAGACAGTCCTCCATGAACTTCTCCAAGGTGAGTCCACTCCCATAGGGCTTCAGCTCCTCACCAACTGCCTCAGCATGGGCACAGTCATGAAATCATAGAATATGTCACAGTCTCTCAGTTCCAGACTGCTCCAGTCTGGTCCTCCATAGAGTCACAAGGCCCCCCAACAAACCTGCCCCAGCATGGGTCTCCATCTCTCTCTCTCTCTCTGTCTCTCCATGGGCTGCAGGTGCTGCCAAGGGCTTGCTCCAATGTAGGTCACAGATTCTTCCACCTGCTCCATGGCACCTCTCCACAGGCTGCAAGTGGGGTCTCTTTGTCCTCCATGGACTGTGGGGGTACACCCACCCCCCTATGTTATTCTCCACAGGCTGCAGGGAATCTTCTCTCAGCGCCTCCTCCCCCCAGCTTCTTCAGTGACCTTAGTGTCTGCAAAGCTTTTTACATCTTTTCACTCCCTTCTCCAGTGGCAAAATGTGGCTGTTTGGGATTTTCTTTCTCTAAAATGTGGTTCCCAAAGGTTCTGTGACCAGTGCTGATTGGCTTGGCCTTGTCAGTGGCAAAGTCCAGCCTTGAAAGTCCATCTGGTATTTATTCTGTTGGACCTCTAGAAAGCTTCTATCTGCTACTTGCAGAAGTCACCCCTGCAGCCCCCTCAAACCAGAACCTCACCTCACAAGACCACAACACCCCGTAACACAGATACAGACTTTCCAAGATTCCTGTCTTCCATTTATTTAATAAATTCATGCAGGCGTTGTCCCTCAAGCAGTGTCCAGGATCCCATGTGTCATAAACACACAGAGCAGAGAGAACTGTTTATTTCATGTCTGCACAGAGGTGGGTGCTAAGTGCTAATTTCACAAAGCTAGCAGACCACACAAAAAAGCTACAACATATTTATCTTGTTACATGGTTAGAAAAACCCATCAAAATTTACACTTATTTGTTAGTAATCACTATATCATCATTTATTGGTGAAACATATTAAAATTAGTACCTGTGCCCATGAAGGACATGGCAGAGATAATTTGCATAGCCTTTCAGTTGAGTTGGTGATCACCCTCTTGCCCTGCCTGTAGCTTTCCCCCAGTTACCGCAGATTTTTGTTGACTTCATGCTTCCTTGAAAATTATTCCACTTTTGGTGCCTTCTGGGGCAGGATGGTCCCTTTTTATCAGTCTTTTCACTCCTCTTCAAGGACACTCTTTAGCAAGTCATGCATTTTATATAAAGTAATGGGGCTTACAAATAAAGCTGTTAATCAATGAACCTCCTTGGAAAACTAATGCAGTGTGTTTAATCCTGAATTAAACAATGTCACTACAACGTAGGCATTAACCCAAACACAGTTTTATTTAGTCTACATTGAGTCTGTCTCAAAATGCATAATTTGGAAGTAATTCTTGTCCTTGTGCTGCTCACGCTGGCTGCCTACCCTCCTCTCCTCTGTCCCGTAAGAGGTACTTTGAAAGGCTGCAGCAGCCTGGGGGACTGGTGCACTGCCAGCTGTAAATGAATATATTTGGGCTGTGCAGCACACTTTTTTTTTCTGAGAGCCTCTGTTGGCTTCCTTATCCCTGTGTAGGATTTTGTGTGCATGCCTTCTATGGGCACATACATGCAGGCCCTTTGTTATAGGAAGTTTATAGGTATAAAAGATGTCTCATCACTAGCATTACTGGTTGAAACTAATCCTGATGGCAAGCTGAGAACTACAATTCATTGAGGATGTATTGGGTTTTTTGTTACTTGAAAATATTGTCACAGGACCATCATAGTCTTACCACTCCAACTATAACACTTCAAATGCTATTGATGCTTTCTTTAGAGTTTTTTGGGAAGTAAGGTAGAACCCCAAATGAATAGTTATCAGAACTTTATCTCATGTGAATAAGGGGGGTTTGTAAGCTGCATTTCTAATAACTCTGCAGGAAAGGCTTCAAAGATGGTGTGACTTTTTTTTTTAATGAGCAGCAGAGTAAGCAAAGCAAAGGCAGGCGTTGTCCTACAAATAGTCTGTGACTCACTGCTGCTGATGGTCACTTCAGATTAGATTCCATCCTGGAAGGTGTTCATCTGTCAAGCAGCGTATATGATTCTCACATGCGGAAAAAAATACCCTTCGGCAATAATATCAGGAAGTGACATTTCTTTACAAAATCCTTACATTCAGAGGGAATCTAGTCACTCACAAATACCCTGTTACTGCTTTTAAGTGGGTATTACTAGTTCTTTCTGATCGTGCTGGTCATTTTACCTGTGGCAATTGTGTCGCTGTTCTGAAATGGGAACACATTATGGAGCTGCACAATAAGAACATGCCATTAAAATGGGCTTGCTCGTGTGTGCCTGCAAGCAAAAGTACAATTACTAATCTAAGCTTTTCAACTTCAGCAAAACCACATCCTACATGATGCTTCTGAAGTGCTGTAATAGCCAACCATTCTGTTGCATTACTGGGAATGGATTCTTTCATTTCTAGCTTCTTTTTCCCAAGGAAAATTGAGCTTATTCAGTTATTATGTCTGTCAGTGCCTCCTCACAACTGTTGGATTACTTGGCCAATTTCAAACAAATTTACCAGAGGGATAGAATTCTTAAAGATATTAACTTAATAAAGATGTTAGGGAATTCAGTGGCTGAGAGTACTAAGTTAGCACTCCCTTGAATACAAGTGTAAGGAGAACTTAGTTCTGCTATGGTGAGAACAATCACAAACCAGGTGATTGTTATGCACACCCTAGACATCTTGGTATGTACACATGGCTCTGAACCAGCTATTGTACCAAGCTACTTCTTCCATGGCCTAATGGATGATGTAGGAACTGAAGGTGAGACAGAGAGCTCTGGAAATACTGTAGGAGTAGTCAGAAAGAGGCAGAAGGGATGGGATGCAAATTGCTTGATTAGTTCTACTTCTCACAGATATCCCACTTTTTTCTTTTTCCCCCTTAATGAAAAGAATTAATCCTGCAATCCTGTTTAGAAATGCTAATTCTGATAAGGCAGGTTGCTGGCTTATGCAGGTTTCTGTGGTTTTACCAACTCCAGTACAGCTATGATCGCTTAAATCAGCTTAAGCTGTCCCTTGGCATTTATAGGGACATAATCGTATCTTAATTTATTTAATTTTTGAAAAATGAGAAAGAAAAAACAGCAACTTTTTTTTCTAAGTGTATAGCTGTAACCTTAGTTCACCTTGCTGCTTGGCCTCTGAGCATTGCACAACTAAAAGAAGTTACTGTTCAGATTTGTTATAGTACAGAAAATCCACGCATTAGTGTAACTAAATGCATGCTTTTGAAACATGACACTGACTTACAAGGAATTTGTTTTATCCATAGAAGCTTAAAGAGACTGCTACATAAAGAACATATTTCTCATAGTAAAGAGCATTGTAACAGACAAACGTACAGAGATCCAGCAGGAGAGGGAAGCTGAAGCTTGCTGAAATAAGGCTGGAAAATGTTACAGGTTTAATTCAATAAGGATACTCAGTCAGCAGAGAGATATGTTTGAGGGCATGGCACTTTTTCCATATCTTAAACATTTTAAATCATCCTTCTGTTACAGGCTTAGTGACCTGATACAAACTGACACAGAAGCTACTGAGTTGTGTTTATGTTGTGCACAAGATCAGACTGGAGGGCATCACAGTCCCTTTTGGTCTTAAGCTTTCTAAATCTAAGCAATAATGCTAAGAAAAAAATCTTACTCTTATTAAAAAGAAACAAAACCAAAAACCTCAAAACAAACCCTGAGGGTTTATTGCTCTGGTTTGCTTAACTCCTTTATGGTTATGTCTTCAGAGCACAATACCTTAGATAGCTCCAGCTGTTGGTGGGATGCACCAAAATCAGTAGAGCATTATGCTGATACCTCCAGCATTTCACTCTTCCAGAAAGACTTCTTTTCTTTGTTGTGTGTCATATAATCAATGTCAAGAACTGGAGTGGCTAGAGAGAGCAGAGGACACTGTCCATGCCTTACTTAGCATGTGGCAGTCCTGGAGGAGCAACAGCTGGGTCTCTTCTGGCTCCAGCACCATTTGTCTTCTGTACCTAAGGATGTATTTTCCATCTAAGCAAGCCCATAATGGCCTAGAGCATTGCTATGCTGAGTCTGCAGTAGTAAAAGGTTATTAAAGGTTCCCACAGATCTAACTTCTGAAAGGCTGTGTGATTTAGGATGAGGAGTTGTGGCATGATTTCAAGGAGGTGTTTTCCCTGTGCATGGGTAGGGATCATTTTAGATGGATAATACTACCTGTCCTGTAAACTGGAAGTAGCACTAATGTTCTGCTTCTCAGAATAGTGGTGGGGCCTCCACTATCTGGGAAGTTTAATTTTTATGAGCCCAGCATTTATTAGCCCTAAACAGAATTCCCTCCCAACATGAGGATTCACAAACCCACTGGCATTGAAGCCCACTCAACATTAGACATTAGTGATCACATGGGTCGGACAGCATAATCTGTATTTCTAATGAATAGGTACAGCTGCAGCCAGTAAACAGGCGCTTGACGAGCTTGGCAAAACTACCTCATATTTTCCAAGTTCCTGTGCTGTCCGTAGCATCACGGTCATGTTACACATATGGAGTCGCTGTAAAGAAATCACATCAAATCATCTTCTACCAGAAAGTGAGTTGGTGACAACATTTTACAAGAACACTCCTGTTTTGTCAAAAAAATTTCCAAAGTACTGTCAAAATATTTTTGAAAGGTGACTACTTTGTGACTACTGTTTAATTTAAAAAACACAGCATTTTTTTTCAGTGAAGACTTGAGAACAATTCTCTGTAATAAAACGGAGTATTTCCAAATATGTGTTTCATTTTGTGTATACAACATCAGCTTTTCAATAGGAGTTTTGACCATATCTGGCTTCAGTATTTTAGAACAAGGGCTTTTGATCTCTCTCAGCTATCCACAAAGGAGGCATCCTTGACCACATCTGGAATATTGTGTCCAGTGCAGGGCCCCTCAGTTCAGGAAGGACATAGAACTACTTGTAAGAGTTCAGTGCAGGGCCACCAAGATGATTAAAAGAGTGGAACATCTTCCTGATGAGGAAAACCTAGTTAAGAAAAAGAAAAAACTAGTTAAGAAAATGATTAAACTAGCTGTATCTCTAGCTGTGTTAAATGTGTAGGATAAACAGTTTTAAAAATAGAGGAAAATGTTTTTGTTTTCTTTGCCGGAGGTTTATTTTGAGTATAGCAATTAGTCACTTTGTAATGATATGTACCCATACATCCAGACAAAAATGACTGTCAAGGTAATGCTATCTCCTGCAGAATACATCTTGAGCTTCATCTTCCTACAAATACTGGAAGAAAAATTGCTGTTCTCTTTAGTGAACCATTCACATTCATGAAGCTGGTCATCCATCTCCTAAAGTCCACTTCATACCAGCCTGAGCTGCTGAAGATTACCAACTTTATTCACAGTGTTAAGAGGAGTCTGTATATATTATTATATATTTCTAAGGAAAGAGAGGGAAAAAAAACTTCAATCCATAGTTTTCTTAAGAGAAGAGGAACAATTTCTAGTGTTCCTACCTGCCACATTCTAGCCTCATGATTAATATCCCATGTATCTAAATTGGAGGACACAGTATTTTTCTCTGCTTCCTGCATTAAACTATTGAATCATTCTGCTCTGCCTGGTTAAAAGCTACCATATTCCATTAAGAAGTACGATAAATTTGTCCAGTAACCTGTACTGTAAATCCTAAATGAACAAAGAAGTGTAACAATACTTGTCCCAATGGCTGTTAAAACATTGGTGGGTTTTAGGCTTCTGAATGTCTTTGTGAATCCAAGACAACTTCACATGCTCCCAGAATCTCAGATTAGAGGTGGTATAGAATATCAAAGTACATCTTATTATTACCACCGTGGAGCCCATAGCACTAGAGGGGTCATAAACAAAAAGAGGAGCACTGGAGCTACAGAATGTAACCGATCTGTAGATGTGTGATTTAGCAGGGGAGACACATTTGTTTCCAAACTGCAGGAACATTTCCTTGTCCTGTGGCACGGTAGTTTTTTCTGTAGGCAACTTCTTTTTGTGCTGTTTTGTTTGAAGATTTCTTAAATATAATAGAGGGTGGATTAGAAACTAATCACAATACTTTCTTCCTCCTGAAAATCTGAGGCAGTTAAAAGCATATTCTAGGAGAGTCAGGCTCCCAGAGACAGACATAAATACACACGAGAGAGAAAATCAGATAGTAAATGGATCCTCTGAGAATGAGGTTTGTTAACTCTATTTCTTGGGTTTCCTCTGTGTAATTAGATCAGCTGTTAACTTAGAGCCTGTGAAGACATATCCTGTGCTCCAATTTATAATTAGTCAGATTACACCTTCCATCTCGGGATGTCCATCCTTGTGTAAATTGTTTTAAAATATTCTCTAAGGCAGAAAAGGGTGAGAATCCCCATTTTACACAGAATAAAATATGAAATGTGGACAGGCACAGATGAAGCATTTGGCCCAAGGTTATAAAGGAAATACCTGTCCAGCTCAGGAACATAACCCAGATATTCTATTTTTCTTATACTTTAACCACAGAACTATCTTCCCCTCCTACTTGGAATGCTTTCAGTGTTTTTAAATGCTGCAATTATCCTTTGACTGCTTTCTATTTCGAGATGGGGATATGTACTCAGCACATCTCTGGAAGGCACACCAGCAGCATACGTTTGTTATGAACAGATTGTTCATGTTTCCCAAACATGAAGAAAGAAGTCATTGTTACCTTTCTAATGTCAAAAACATTAAAAAAGTCAGAAAACCCTCTTTTCCCCAGTACAAGAAAAAAGTGAATACTATATTCCAAATAATTTAGAAAGAACATTTTTTTCTCATGAAGATTGGAATTCATTGGATTGTGAGTACAGTTACCAGTATTGCTTTATGAGGGAGAGGGTATAATACCAATGGCATAATCTTTGTGTAAATGTCTACTAGTAATCTTGTTTAGGAATATATTTTCTCCAGAATGAGTTGCTGGTAATTTGAAGAAACAAGATTTTCCTTCAATTGTTTCTGATTTCTTACAGAAGTGAACAGCAAGGATTATTGTCTTGCCCTGTATAGACACTATAAGGCAACTAAATATGTGATAAAAATAATTAAACAAAGCAGAGTCCAGTCCAGGATACTGTTCAGGTTCATTTAATTTCCCAGTCGCTTCCTCTGCTGGACAGAAACACAACAGAAACCGGACGGAACTGTTTATCAAATAGCAAAGATGGAAAACATTACATGCTGTAATTCCAACACAGTCTGCTGAATGGAGAAAGAATTTCAGGAATAAACCTTCCATGAGCTATTACTTGAAAAATTAGTGTTAGCTGAATGTCAGAATTTTTTCCTGAATTGTCTAATATAATGTGACGTGTTTGTGGGCAATTGTGGGTACCATAGGATTCCTGGTGCCTGCTTGTTTGTGCCTAGGAGAAAGGTAGTTGTTTGTGTCGTGGGAGGACTTCCCTGAGAAATGGTATACTGTACCCTATATACTCCATATAGTATAGAGTGTCCTGCATGTGTGAGGCAGGAGTACTGTGGCTCACTCAGCCTCAGCTCAGGGTTCTCAATTTCCATTTGCTGTTACTACGTGAGGCCCTACGTTATAGGGAGATGTAGCAGCTCTTCAACAAAGACATTACACCACCACGACTGCATTTATCTAGCCCATACTGTGAGACACACTGGTGTTGACTCTTTAAAAGGTTAGGTAAGGATGAGAAAAGACATGTTTCCTCGTGACACACCACAGCATGACAGCCTTTCCTCTGCTTATCCATTGATGTTTGCTGCAACAGACCCATAGGACCTACTGCCAGTGGACCAGGTGATGCTGGTTCCTAGATGTAGCATCGCTCACATATGGGCCGCCCACCTTGGCTACACCTACATGGAAAGCAGGACATAGGGCGGAGGCTGCTGCATGCCCAAGCCTTCTTCCAGTGTGGAGTTGGGAACTTGGAGGCGTAATGCTTGTGAGAAGTGACTCTGGGTCTTACATGTCACTGTAGCTGTAATTCCAAACTCCACGTATCTTCATGCAGAGTAGCAGAAAGGGGTTCTGAGGTGCTTTTTCGAAAAATAAATGTAGTAATGAACTACCTATGTTAATAGAGAGATATTAGCTCAGCTAATACATTGTTTATGTCTGCAAATCATAAATTTCCTCTCATTTTAACCACTTACTGCATTTTAAGGACAAATCACTCCTGTCTGGAAATGGACAAAGCTGTCCAGATAAAGCTAACATTTTTAAAACTGTAACTCTCAGCTGGAAATTATGGAAAGAGCAAATAATCAGCAAACTCTGAATTTCTGATGTCTAAACCAAAGTTGGTCTTCTATAATGTAATCTAATAAAAACATGGGGTCATTTGGCCGCACAATAAGAACAAGTTATAGACTTGTTGGGAGAGATCTCCTGGTGAGCTCTCCGGATTATGTTTCTATCCAGGCAAGCCTCAGAAGATGCAGCTGGACAAGTGCAACCTGAGAACTGCAGAGTACCAGAGCACAGAGAGAAACAGGACTAGTAAAACACAAACACTGAGACATGACGTTTGGTAGAACAAGCACCAGGGTCTGAGTGCAATATTCTCCTGCTATAGAAGACAGCATGACATCAGAACAGATCAGAGCCTGTGTCTGTTTGCATGGAGACCTTTTCCTGTTTGACAAGGTAACTTATCGGCCAGCTGTGTTACAAGCCTGCTGCTGCTTATCAGCATGGACCAGAGAAAGTGGCAATGTCAGTAGCAGCATCACTGTAAGGGGGACGGCAGAAGAACTTAAAACCAGGCTTCTTCGGAATATCCAGCCAAAGTTACCCAGCTGGCTGAAAGGAGGAGAGCTTCAGGTAGCAGGACCGTATGCTTACCCCCAAACACTGGAGACCACTGGTCGTGTGTCTGCAATGACAGAGGGAACTGGTGCGTACGTCCACGCAAAAGTCAGACAGTGCTGGTCTTTTGAGCCTTCGAAAGAGCTACATGTGAAAAATCGCTTGTCATTCATCCCGTTCAAGGAACCGACGCCAGATGGCACTACAGAAGGCAAAGAACATCTATCAAGTTGTTAAAATCGAATCGTGCTGCTCACTCGGGCAACCTGCGCCTGCACTGCAGCCATGCCTGCCCAGCGCAGGGGGGCTCCTGCCGATGCCATCCTCAGCTGTGTGGTGGTTTATCTGAAGTCGCTGCCCACTTCCCCCGTCGGCGGGGATGAAGCGCATGTACCGTCTACTTAATAAAAGGCCTGGATGATTTTTCGGTTTAACGCACTCGAGGGAAGGGGGCTGCTTGCTTTGCCTCGCTGTTGCCGGACGCATTAACTGCACATACTCCTGGTATCTGCCCACTGCCTGAGGCTGCTGATGGTTGCGCCACTCGAGACAGCTCAGACTTGTCCTGTCACTGAGCCAACCTCCCCGCACACACGCCAGAGCATGGGCTCTTCCCAAAGCTTCTCCGCTTCCATTCAGGCAAAAGTCCCAGCAGCAGCTGCACTCTGAGGTTCACATTTAATCATCTCAGCTGTTAAAAAAAGTGTGGTGCAGCAGCTGGATGCCTTTCCTTCCTTTCTACCATTGCTCATCTAAGGGAGGAGATGACACGTATTCCTCCCTGTGTCATCTCCTCCTGTCTGGCCCAGAAGCTAAGTCCCTCTCTTTTCTCCCAGCAAGTGAAGGACAAACTGGACTGAAGACCAAGTTCTGTTTACAGTGGGACTCCTTCAAAAGTTGGGAAGGGGGATATTGGAAAGGAAGAATGTCCTCCATCTGTACAGCTTGCTCAGGGTTATGTTTGACCCTGGCTCACCAGCCAAGTCACTGCTTTTAAGGCAAAAGACAGGTTTTTTGTGTTGATCACTAAACTGCAACAACACTCAAGGACAAGGCATACATGAACATAGTAACACAGGTCATTACATACAAAGTGTGTTACTCTGAGTGTCTCTGTAAATGAGCACATAGATCACGTTCACAGAATCACAAGGTTGGAAAAGACCATTAAGATCATCGAGTCCAACCGTACCTGTCCTCTCCTAAACCATATCCCTGAGCACCTCATCTACCTTTTCTTTTACATACATCCAGGGACGGTGACTCAGCCACCTCCCTTGGCAGCCTGTTCCACATTCCAAAGTACAGCTTCAAAGACTGAATATATCTATGACCTACATCATGTATTGTTAGCGCCCATCTACTGTATGAACATCCCCATCTGCCCCCAGCATGGGAGAAATGGAGGTGATGGTCATCCATCTTCACATGGTTCTTTTCCAAATCTACCTCAGCCTTCTGAGCAAAATCTCTGATTTACAAAATTAATAAATTCATAAAAGAATGGTGAGTTTTCTTGCACCAGGAGTGTGGCTCCTTGAGCTGTTTTGCTTGTGTGACCCTCAGTCTTGGGGCTCTATCCTCCCACGTTTCTGAGGGTTTGACTTGACAGACGGCTGCTGGACCACACGTATGCTCTACATGCCCTTGCATTCTTCTTCTCCCTGAAGGCATTAAATATGGAGCAGTTCCGTCTGCCGTTCATTTCTTTTGCCGCATATAATCCAGTATAACAGGGGCCTGTAGCAGTGGAGGAGGAGAACAGGTTGCGAAAAGAGAATGAACACAAAAATAAAATTTGAAGGATTGGGGTTTGTTCAGAATCCAGTGAATTGTTAGTGCTGTTTCAGCAGGTGCCTGAGATTTCAGCTTGTGATATCCGTGCCAGTCAGAAGAGACAGTGACATTCAGAATTTAAATATCAAGAGGATGTTCAGCTGCAGACACTAGCAAAGGATTTTCAGAAGACAGATCCAACTATAGAAAATACAAACCTGCACACATCCTGCATCTGTTTCCTCAGACGACTGATAAAATGACATGCTGCTTAGACTGGGTTCAGCCCTCGAATCTATCAGAAAATCATGTCCCAGCACCTTGGGGTTCTGCAGGGGAGCTGCAGACAGCCATCTTTCTTTTTTCCTAGATCAACAAATTCCCCAGGTACATGAGAGGACTGCACACCATCAGGCATGCCAAAGGAAACATGTCAGATCAAAAAGGCATGATATCGCATTAGGGCAAATAAGATGAGGTATGTAGGGCACCTGCTTTCACTGCTCAGGTGCATGAGAGCCTGAGGTTGAGATGATGACCTTCAGGACATTCTGCAAGATACAACTGCTTACCCAACTGTTTTCTGCAGGTGTGAGGAAGGGTCATAAGATTTATTGCATTCGTTTTTTTGGTCTTTTTTTTTTTTGTGTGTGTGTAGATTACTCAGAGGATGAAATGGGTCTGGGAAAAGTCAAAATGTGTCATTGCTTTCAGATGACAAGTTCCACTTTGTCATTTATAGCAGTTTGGCTCTCCTAAAGGTAAAGATATACATGAGAGGTTCCTTTTATAACTTTTGGCTATTATTAAAAAATTTGGGTTTGTCTTATTGTATATATTTCTTAGAAACATGAATAAAATTATGGAAAAATCTTGATAATATATTAGAATATACTTTGCAAGATCATAATGTATTTAGTAGAAGTGAGTTTGAATAAAAGCAGATAATTCAGTTGGCTGCTGTTACTTACACTTGCCTACAGGTATTTAAAAGCAGTTATAAATACCAGAATAAACATGAAACTTAATACAAATAAGGAAATTAATACGCAAACCAAACGTGACAATGCAGTCTTTATGATACACTATATTATTCCTATTTTTAAAGCGTGCAATCCAGTCAAGAGGCAGAGTGTGTAGCTTAGATGATTAGTTACATACACCAAAAGATGGACATCAAGATATAGAGAGTATAAGAATATCCATATGCTGAAACCTGGTTGGTAGGGTAAACAAGGCTCAAATACTAAAGAAAGTCTTTGACATGAGAGCAAAAAGATCGGGAGCTTCCAGAGCTCACTGCAAGAAAGCACTAGGAGTTACTTCATTAGCTCTACAATACAGAAAATTAACATTAGTTTTGCATAGATACTTTTCATCGTTATTCAATCAACCACATCGCACATTTCTGAAGGCACAAGAATATTTAACTGGGACGTTTCACACAGAATTAAATGCATGTGTCAAGTAACACAGACCTTAAAACATCAAAAGTCACTATCTTTAAGATCAATTTTAGGTACAGCTGTCAGCTAAATAAAGGAATTAAAATTATTGACAATGTTCACTTCATAGCTCATGCAAGTTCGTTTTCCACCGACTTTGCTGTCATCTGTGTGTTGTTGCTGCTTCTTTTTTCCGGAATAGGTCTGTTCTGTTCCAGCGCCTTTCGTTCCGCAAGACGCCATCGTAGAGCCTCGGTATTCTTGCCAGTAAACAGATTCCTCCAGCTCAATAACACTTTTCTCTGGGTTTGTTTGATGAGGCCGAGGTCAGGAAACAAAAGGATTTTGTTCTCCCGATACTGGATATTGCGTTGCTGGAGTTGCTTTCAGCAGTCTATCCTGTTCTCCTATTTCAAACTCAGATGAAATAAAACCACTCCCACTGTCATTTGCAGTCACATTCTCCCCATCACTGGTTTCCTACAGTGCTTTTCCATAAAAAATATGTCCTTTCCTGGTATCAATTTCCAGAAGTTCTGCGGGAGTTTTAATAATAAATGAAACAGGATCTATCTGTCCTGTACCAGAGGAGAAGCGAAGGCTGTTCAGAACTTCAGACCTTGTTTGGGTTTCAGTTGCTTCCTCCCTGTTGTCCAGTGACACACATTTCACAGAGGAATATAAACACCTCAGTCACCTTCTCCACCTTCAGCCCATGCAATTTTAAAGGCACTTTTAGGCTCTTTACCTCCCCTTATCATGGAAACACAAGCTTTTGGGAACGAAGTAGAACAGACAGATAGGGGTGGAAACTATTTATCTTGCCATAATCTGCCCACACTTAACGGTATCCGAACTCAGAGCTCCAGAGCGTGGGCATATGCTTCCGATACAGCCTAGACCGTACCAGAGAAAGGCTCTGGTATGTAATCCTTATCTAAGTCTCCATGATATCCAGTTTGCCAGGTACTTTTAAAAAATGATGCATCCAGAAACAAGTATTTCATACCCTTAATCTTTTCCAACAAACTGCCTATTAGGAGAGACAGAACCAGACTTTCACCACAATGATGCTCAAAATGAAATCTGCTTAATAAACATTTTGACTCCATTTCCTATACTTTGCTTAAAAGACATAGCTTATTGATAGCTGAGAAATCCAGCCAAGGGCAACGCCACCAACCACAGCATTTGTCCTTTGCTTTAATTTTATAACCATTCAAAAATAAAAGCCAATTGCAACATAATATTTAGTTTCTCTTCACAAATGCCATCTTCTTTTCCCATTACAGCTTGACAATGGATTACTGTGCTCTCTGCCGCAAGTAATCATTGTTTATATCCTTCTATCAGCTAACTGCGAACAAACCCTTCCTTCAAATTCTTGCCAGGAATTCTGTCCAGAGAAGCCTCTGTTGCAATCATGCCAGGTTTACCTCTGCGTTAACAGAATTATGCAAGGCAGGGTATGTGTTGAGCAACAGCTACATGCATCTCAGCAGAGATCATGGGAACACATGTAGTTGGTCTCTAACCAGACCGCACAGGCGTTATTGTAGGGAGCTTCAGCAGCAACACTCATGCTTCCCACAGGCTAAGTGGCAGCCGCATCCCAAACCCTTGATACAGTCAAGGAGTCTGGCAGCAAAATTCCTTTACATTCATTAAGCCTGCTATATATCTGGGCAATCTGCCACGTATATGTTTCTGCTGCAACATTCTGTTGTTCATGACATGATCAGGACAAAGCAAATTTAAATAACAGTTACGATAATCCATTACCATTTTCAGCACTTCTAGCAAAGCTGTGTTTTCCCATAGGCTTTTCATGACAAAACAGATTAATAATCTTAGGTTGCCCTGCAGGCAAAGACTTTCTGGCTGAAAAACATCCCTGTCTTTCAACTGGAGAAACAGGCAGAAGGAGTGGAAAATCTTAGTTCCCTGTTGTAAGATACTGTGTCTTTGTGTTAGTCTTATGATCTGCAAAGTAATAGAAGAGAAGGTTCTGTAGGGACCTTGTAGTTGCCTTCCAGTACCCAAAAGGTGCCTATAAGAAAGCTGAGGAAGAACTCTTTCACAAGGACATGTAGCAATTGGTTGAGGGGTAATGGTTTTAAACTAGAAAAGGGGAGATTTTGTTTGTATATTAGGAAAAATATCTTCACTATGAGGGTGGTCGATCACTGGAACAGGTTGTCTGGAGAGGTTGTGGAAGGCCCCATCCCTGGAGACATTCAAGGTCAGACTTGATGGGGCTCTGAGCAACCTGAGATCTAGTGAAGGTGTCCCTGCTCAGTGCAGGGGGGTTGGACTAGATGGCCTTTAAAGGTCCCTTCCAATGTAATGCATTCTATGATTCTATAATACGTTCTTTTAGACATCATCAGCTTCTCAAGTGAATTTCCATACCGCTGTGCTGAATAACGTAGGTGAAATGTTATTTTAAGATCTGAAATGATTGTGTTCTGAAGAGTAGTTGTGTGCCTGCATGAGAAAAGGCAAAAAAAGCTGACCAATAAAAATACCACTGCAGATAAAAGCTCAGGAAGGAATTCTTTTGTCAGATCCTGTCTGTAAAAATAGGAATACATTTTTCTGGGTATGTGTTATTTAATTAATTATTTATACTTATAGGAAAAGAAAGCAAGAGTGGGGACAAAAAGACCTTTAATTAGAGGTCACTGACAGATAAGTTTTGATGACTCTGACACAAGATGAGCAAGTTTATTTACTGCTAGGAAGAGATTCTCATCTGTTGTGCATATTTGAGAGTTGTCCTTAGAGAGTCTTTGGCTGTTTTCCTGGGAATGTACAACTGCTGCCATAAAGACTCTAGGTACACACCACACAAGTCTATTTTTTTATGGCACTGTGACTCCGCCTCACTCTGTTTCACAGTCTGCATTTAATCCTGAATCAACCCCACAGACTTCAGCAGAGCTTTTCTTGCTTATGCAAGGGATGAATATCAGTCCTAATGTTGGATTAAAATCCAGTGGGGACCCAGTCCTCCTGCTAGCAGCACTTCTGAAGATATGCATGTGTCCTAGAGTCTCTGCTTCCATTCAGGCCCCCACAGATGTTTTTCTTCTGTAGCTTGGCCCCCACTGCTGGGGTATTGATTCTGGAGTAATCACTGGTAGAACACCACCATAGTTATTCCAAGGACACTGAACATGCTTGCAAAACTTATTCTGGATTAAATGGATGCTTCTATTTGCTGGAAATCCTTTAGGAAACCTCCTTAGGTCACTCGTAGAGACATCTCCCCCAACCACCCCCAGCGTTATCAAAGCAGCATCACACAATGCCAATAACATATAAAACAATGTATTTCTGGAATTTCTACATAGTACTTAGCTGACAGCCATGGTCCTGCCCTGATGGAGCTAAGAAAAAAGTCTGGAAGAAACATCATTAGGTTCTATCAGAAAACTAAATGTTTTTTTGAGTAAAACAAGTCATTGTGAAGGATATGCTTTAACTGGCATTATGTGGCTATGGGAGAAACATAGTACAGATAATGTTTTTCACCATCATGATGAAGGCTAACATTCTAATGGAATAGGCTCTGAGGAGAGTAGAAAGGACTTACAACACCTTTAGCTCATCCCAATAAATCTGTCTCTGATAGATGACAGATATTCTTATCTTAAAGAGTTAATGAAGTGTGCTGTAAAAATGCTTATGTATTTATGACATGCCTGCTTGCATCTGCAAACCAAGGAAAGCCAAATAATGATACAAACTGTTGTGGTGTTTTTGCAATGTGGTTTCTTTAAGAAGCAGCTAGAAGCTTCTTAGGGGTCCAACAAGGCAAATCCCAGCTGGGTTCCCAAGGCCAAACTCCCAATCCCTGTTACTGACAAGGCCAGCCAGGCCAATCAGCGCCGGTCACAGAGACTCTGGGAATCACGTTTTAGAGAGAGAAAAACCCAAACAGCTGCATTTTGCCACCGGAGAAGGGATTGAGATGTAAGAGACAGAGGGAGAGAGATGGAGGCCCATGCTGAAGCAGGTTTGCTGGTGGTGCTTGTGACTCTGTGGGGGACCAGGCTGGGGCCAGCAGTCTGGGACTGAGAGACATTCTATGAGTTTATAGCAGTGGCCCACACTGGGGAAGTTGGTGAAGAGCCAAGGCCCTGCGGCAGAGGACTCATGTGGAGAAGTTCATGGAGGACTGTCTCCTGTGGGTGGAACCCCATGCTGGTACAGGGAAAGAGTGTGAGAAGTGCCCCCCGCCCTTCCCAAGAAGGAAAACAATTCATAGAATCACAGAATCACAGAATCACAGAATCGTAGGGATTGGAAGTGACCTCAAAATTCATGAGGAACTGACTGAAGACTGAAGTCTCCATTCCCTATTTCTCCCCCTTTCCCCCGTGCCATCCTGGGGAGGAGAAATCATTAATAAAGTGAAGTCTGCAAAGAAGGGAGGGGCGAGGGGTGATGTTTTAAGAGCTGCTTGTACTTCTCATTATCCAAATCTGGTTCCTTTGTGTGTGTCGTGCAGTGTAATAAATTAGAGTTTTCTTTCTGTGGAAAAAGTCTGTGTTGAGTCTGTTTTGTCCGTGATGCTGATTGTGGAATGATCTATCTCTGTCCTTATCTCGACCCCAAAGCCTCTCAATAGATATTTTCTCCCTGTCCAGCTAAGAGGGGAATGATAGAGTGGCTTTAGAGGGAGTCTGGTCTCCAGACAGAGTCAAACCACCACAACTGCCAACTGATGAACCTTTGCTTAAGTCTCATTTTGAAACACATCTGAAAACAGTCAGAACCAGCTAGGGTTTCTTAACTGCCAGGGGTGACAGGTATCCATTATTGATGGAAAAGATGAGCTGTGGCAGAACCATCTCTTAATATGGAAACACTGATCCACATTCCATTAATTTAGAATGAGAATTGCTCATATAAAATGAAAATGTCCTGCACCAGCTGCCTCAAGTCTGAGACTAATAAGAAAGATTTTGCATTAAATTAATTCTGAACGTCTGCCCATGACTGTGATGATAGGATTTTGAAATAATATATTGTATATATTTTGGAAGAAGACTCTTCTGAAATATGTGTTCCTGCCCTGATCACACGCGTGTGCACCCCACCCCCACTACTCTAAGGCAATTACATTACTCAGAAATACTTGCTTCGGTCTCAAAATACTCAGAACATTGGTAAGACGTTTATCAGCCTATCAGTGAGAAGAACTGGATTTTATTATGTGGTGTTTTTGCAATGTGGCTTCATTAAGAAGCAGATAGAAGCTTCTTAAGGGTCCAACAGAGTAAATCCCATCTGGGCTCCCAAGGTCAAACTCCCAAACCCTCTTACTGACAAGGCCGGCCGGGCCAATCAGCGCTGGTCACAGAGACTTTGGGAATCACATTTTAGAGAGAGAAAAACCCAAACAGCTGCATTTTGCCCTGGAGTTAAAGCTAACGCAGATTTGAAGAGTTTCTCAGGACAAAGTAATAAAAGTTGTCCTGATATGTCATGGAGTGCTGACTTGGGCAGAATTTTATCAGAAGAGCATATCAGGAGTCTATAGAACATTCACGCTGGGCAGCTAGGTATCAGCTACAGAGAGCAAGACAAAAACTTAAATAGTTTACTGTATTAAAGTAAAATTATTAAAATTTATTAATCTTGTTGTGTTTTCCATTGTGTTGGTTTTCAAAACTTTTCAACGGGTGCGATCAGTTTTACAAAACATATCCAATAGAAGAAAAACAATACCAGCTTTCTTTTGTGGATGAGGAATTCAATATTTTACCTTGTTTAAAACAATATTCCAAATAACTATGTTTATTTGTCCTTAAACGCCCCGCCATTCTCTCAAATATCAGTTTATATTTGATAGTATGGGGATGACCTGACTTTAATGAAGAATTACATTTGATATTAGATACAAAACTAATTGCACATTACATAACAATAGATGTGATTATTTCCTACTCTGTTACATATCATAGCTTTCCAAATATAATCCTTTACAAACAGGAGGATGAGCTTATCCCTCTGAAATATGGCTGGTCTTAGCCTTTCCAAGCCCAGCTTAAACACTCCTACAGCAACAATATAAAAGTTCTATATATTAAAAAAAATCATGATTATTATAGCAGATAAAATCAAGAGGCTTTGGCCAAAGACTCTACAGCACTACTCTTTTATGTATATTATAGAGCTTCTATCACATGAAACTGATTTTAAATCAATCTCCAGTGATCTAAATGTCTTATTGACTTCTGAAGTAAATAGAAAAATCAGTGCTGACAGCATGAAGTTACTTTGAAAATTGATTTAACCTGTACTCACCCTGCAGGTTTATACCTTTTGGGATTTAGCTTCTTCCGAGGCAATGCCAGGGGAAATACGATACAGTTGGTTTTCTAATCCCTGCCAGGCAAGCAACCCAGGAAATAAGAGTTTTTACATATCTTTCTTCCAAAACTGGTCAGAGAACTCCATATTCCTAGTGTTTAGTGAAGACAACATTTCTTCCATCCCAAAAGCCAGGAATCAGTTAGCCTCGACTGTGAGAGTAGGGATGCATTTGTGTGAAGTGCAGGAGAAAAACATAGATACAATGAGAGGCTTAAAAGGAATACTTTTGCCTCTTCATTACTGAAGCAGAGACGAAGGCTGTAAGCACGTTGCCCTAAAATGCTCTTAAACTGACAAAGATTAAGTTTGTTTCACAGAGGGTGATGCTGAGGCAGGTTCACATGTTATTAGCTGGGACGATTATTCACAGCATGCAGTAGCTCTCATATTGAATGTTACTTTTGGGGAAGAGGAAAGTGGAGGCGAGGGAGAAGAGTAAGTTTCTGGTGGCCAGCTGAGAAAAGAAGGGATGGCAGATTTTCTGATGAGCATCCTCCCATGGACAGCTGGTACTGCTCAGCCATCCTCTCCCTACTCCAGGTGACCACAGGACCAGGCCCAGGCCCCATCAGTTGCCTCTATGTATGATGATGTCAGCACTGATTTAGGGTGTGTGTTGAGTGCTGAGTGCTGACTGGCTGTTAAGCTGTGTGGTCAGTCATGGATGTCCTTGTGTCAGCCAGCTGCTAAAACCAAAGAGTGGCAGATAGGGCAGTTAAAAGTTCGGTCTAGCCCAGGGCTGGTCACTCTCCAGGAGAACATTCTGCCACCTAGCAGTGGGTTTGCTGAGATGCGGCCACAGGAATAACAGTGAGAACAACAGAGTGGGGGCAGGGAAGGTGGGGGTAGGGTGGGCACCAAGGGAAAAGGATGGAGGCTGTGGGGAAGCTTGGGAGCAGGAGTACGCATCTGAGAGGGAAAGGCAGGGTCCAGAAGGTCCAGCAGGAGACACTTAAGTCTTCCCAATAGGAAGGGGAAGGCACCTAAGGCACTGTGTAACAGTGGGGAACACAGAGCATGTGAAAACACAACTCTCTTCCAAAGCTTCTCTCAACATTGCTGAACATTCTAAGGCTATGAGCATGAAACACTTACATGTGCCTTACATGATATAATATCTGTGAACTGTTTGCAAACCACCCATGGCATCCTCTACTACACTGAATTCCCAAGTTTCAAATGCAGTCATCTCTCTATGCTCTCCTCATAGAATCTTTAAGGATGGAGAAGACCTCTAAGACCATCAAGTCCAATCCTCAATGATCTAAGCCAGATCTCTGTCTGTACTCTCTGACTACCTATGCTACAACCAGGATAGCACAAGACACTGCCTTCTTCCCTAGACTGAGCAAACTTAGCACCTTCGCTCAGAGGAATAAAGGACACCTGTCTGTCTCTTCTAGTTATGTGCTCCTTGAAGCATCAATAGCAGAACTTTTGTGTACTCAATGTGAAATCAAGCAACGTCCTTGGTGCAAATGCCACCCATGGTGTAAACAGCAAATGTATGGCATGGCTCCTACCCTATACTTCCTACCTCTTAAATCAGAGACTGCATCTTTTTGTTTAGGAGGTCTTAATGGATTTTTCTTATATTCACTTTCTTAATCCTTCTTGAATCACTTTTTGAATCTAAACTTTTTAGCTCTTCTGTCATGAGAACATAAGTACAAAATTATTGTAATGCATGATTTTAAAAATTTTTGGTTTGTTCCTTAATGAGGGTATCTTCCCTACGTGATGGTATCTTCCTAACATCCCCTCTCCTGTAAGCTATTTTAATGTTATTTCTTATCTCTAAGGTGGAGCTTGAGTGACTCTAGTCATAAGTATCTTTAATGTGATTGGTGTAAAATTCTCTCGCTTCATGTTTAAAGCTAAAGACTAACAAAATTCAGAGCGCACACTCAGTGAAGAGTGATCATAGCTTGGAGGTGGATAGCTTTTAGGATGGAGGTGTGTTTTTGTATTATAATGACATTATAGCGAACATGTTTCGCTCCATTCCGTTTAACCTTCAAGTTCCAACATTATCACAGAGCTTAGCCATGATGTCTCCAGTTCACTCCATCCTCCATGGGTGCTATCTCAGAGTCAGAGATGTCAAGCTCCTCTGACGTTACCAACTTCGAGATTTCCTTGGAACTTATTGCAAATAAAGGATGTTTAGGAATATTTGTGATAAGGATGTTCTGCACATTGGTCATTCCCCTGGAAATAGGAACATAAGTTTGATTTCTAAGTTACATTTAGCAATTATACCACAGTTTGTCTCTCTTCCCTCTCCCTCACCCTGTATTTTCTTTTTGTGATAGGTGCTGTTTTTCTTTTTGTTAAGGTGCTTCTTAGCAGAATGGCATCATTCAAAAGGATTCCTGTCTCAATGAAAACAGAGATAAAAAGGTAATGGCCAGTTCAAATTTTGTTTCTTAGTCTCCTGTTAGTAAATTAAATTTATGTATGAAAAATAAAAAATATTTATGAGACAGTTCAATATGGATAATCTAGGTGTCAAAATATTAGCCTAAGATTTAAGAAACCAGTTTGTTTACATTTTGCCTCATAGACTTCCTATGTACCCTGTAGTAATTCATGCACAGACAAAATCCCAAAGGAGTTTAGGGCCTGCATCCTGTGGGATCTGGTCTGAATCAGACTGCTTACATCCACATCATCCCATATAATTTAGAGAGTGGAGTAATGGCCAGAACACTTCCTGACAGAATTTCATGCCTTTCTCTGCCCAGCTCAGTACTTGGCCTGTGACCACCTTGTTCATTCCTATGTCTATCCCCAAACCTCTCCTGCCTGTGCCACACGTGATGTAGGGCCACTGCAACACCAACAGTAGTCAGAGGCTCATGTGCTGATGTGTCTGTTCTGGATCAGCCACACGATGCACTGAAAAGGACTGTTGCTGAATTCTGTGATGGATTCAACCAGGATGCAGTGATGCCAGCATGTCCAACTGCATTCGGGGTTGTGTTAAGGCTTGGCTATTCTGGTAGTTTTTCCCCCAATCTGCCCTGCAGTTTCTGTGGAAAAGGGTTAGCATATAAACAGATGTCTATAGTTTGGTTAAGTCTAGAAGTCAATATAGTCAAATGCATTCTGAGGAGAACTTATCTACTCCTAAAGGAAAAATATTTGGTCAACAGAAAGTCTCCCCAAGTCCCCTGCCTGCACTGGCTGTCTCTCTGTTGACTGTAGTAGGAGTTCAGACACTTTGGGTGTAGATTTCTGCTGCAGACACTTAAACTAAGAGAAAGTCAAACTGTACTCTTAGCTTTCATGCCATGCTGCAGACTTGCATCTAAATAATAGGAAAAGTCTTGGCTAAAATCAAGCCATAGTGTGACATATGAAATGCATCATGGATGTTTGCTCTTGGTTTCCTTTGGCAAATGAGGGGAAAAGTATTTTCTCTGCCTCACAATGCTACGCTTAGACAAAATACATTCCAGATGATATAAAAAGATTAAAAAATCAGGGATCATTAAAGTAACTCTTCATATACATAAGGCACAAATGTTAAGTCATAGAAATTTCTGATTCATTTTCTCAGCCTTTGCTTGTTAGATAAAGGTTCATATGCTACAGATTTGGATGAACACTTGGTTACCATTTATCGATTTTTCCATTAAAAGCCTATTCTTAGGCAGGTACCACAGAACCTATTACTATGGTGTTCCTGCTTTCCACTGCTAGGAGGGACAAAGCTAGCAGTCTAGCAAATTCCAATGCATTCTTGAAAGTATATTTAGTATAATACACTGTGTCAGTACTTTTTAAACCCTTATTTATATACTTTAGCCCATACTTTAGTAAAAAGATACTGAAGAGAGAGCACTTTTTTGTCCATTGCTTTTGTGCCTTATACCAAGTGGGAGACACCAAGGCTTAGCATCTAAGGTTTTAGGATTTTAAAGGTTTTAAAGTCTAACTCTGTTAAAAATAGAGTGCTGTTTCAGCCCTGAAACTGTTCCTCCTGTAAATTCAAAATATGAGAGTATGACTCAAATGCTTTTCTCCAGAGAACGCTTATTAAAAGACTGAAAGTCTTGTTAGTTTAGAAGAAACAGTAAGCAAAATATACCTATTCTGGGCTTCATAACAATTGAGTAGGTGGTTAAAAATGTGAATAATTTATAGCACAGAAACAATATTGTGCTTCTCTGTGATTTTCTCTTGGTGGTCTATCAATTAAAAATCAGTCTTTTAGGCAGCTTTCAGACTTAGGATTCTGATCTCCTAGGACATCTAGTATCAACCGATGCCCCATGGTACCCAAAGACCCTCCCGTCCCAGTCCTTTATACTTCAATAATATCAAAGATGCAGTTGTGAGAGACCTCATCACCGTATCAAAGATGTCAATCAAAGAATCTTCAGAATTTCCGTAATGCAATGTTGAATAAAAATGTAATTTGGGTGGGGAAAAAGGTGTCTAGATTTTTTTTTATCACTGTGTATTTTGCATTCTTGCCCATCTTCTCTACTCAGGGTCCTCTCTGCCTTTTGACAAGCTCTGGACAAATTTTCCAATTTCTCCTTAATAAAATCAAAGGTTTTATGGGCTTCTTTGATTTGTCTGCACCTGGCTGAGCATAAAAGAGCAAATGTTTTTGATCCTGATTTGCATGTCAGCTATTCCAGCATGACACATAAGACAGTATCAAGCTCACTCTGCCTTTGAAGCAACAGGATTTGAATTTTTTTTTCATACTTTAACTAGATATAAACTGACAGACTAAAGTCTATCTGTCACAGCAGGGCAATGGTTAGGACATAAATGTATTAGACCTTCTCTTCTTATTTGTGCTTGAAGTGTCTTTCCTGATGGGCTTTAAGAATTCCTTCCAGCCTGGGCCTTACCTGAATTAGGATGCAGAGGGGTGGGTGCCTGGCTTCCTTCTGTGTTAGGCTGGAGCTTTGCTGGGAATAGCAGTTGCCAGTCCTGCCTTTCTGGGCAATCATTTACAGAATTACTCTTTCAAATGGTCTGTGTGAAAGGATAGAGATCAAGAAAACAAGAGACTCTGCTCTCACAAATCAGGCTAATGACAGCTCTGACCTCTTCCAGTCTGATGTAGCCCCCACTGGCTATAGCATATGACTTTCCCTCTTTCAGTCTGGGCTTCAGGCTGCTGTGTCCCATGCTCAACCCCAGAGACTTCAGCCTTTCTAACATGTGTTTAGTTCCTCCAATTTTCTTTTCTCTGGAAGATAAGACAGTGGTACACATCATTTTTAGCATTTATACATAATGGGGCACGGTGGGAAAGGAAGTATGTAAGACATAAGTATATTTTAAGCCAATGAAGATTGTGCACGGATCATAGGTGTCTTCCCACACGGAAATCCTTCCGATTTACATCTTTTCTACTCCTTCCAGCCCCTCTCCCTGCTCATGCTTCTAAGGGTCTGGGCAACCTAATCAGCTTTCTTAGCACATAAACCAATTACCTCCCTATCAATGTAGACCAACAGGGCACTGAAAGAGCATTAACCTACGGCAAAGTTAGTAATTGTATTAGTAGCTCTTTTGTTTCTCTTTATTAAAACTAGGGATATTTATTCTTGTTAAAGAATACTTCCTAAATTCTTACTGTCTATGCCAAAGTCTAAATAGACATACAAAATTGATGAAATTCCAGGCGAGGATTGTTACCCTGAGTTTCTTGAAGTGTATGTCTCTCTGTTCTGTATGACATCAGTTTAAATCTGGTAAACATACAAAACCATACCCAGCTGAGAGAGAATGATGTGGAAAGGTCACAAAAGTTTGAATTAGCATGACCACTCCTCCCCCTGCCCCACCCCAAACAAAACAATTGCAGGAAAAGCCTGAATAGTATGCAGATCAGTGAAGATACACTTAGTTTTTTTGGCACTACCAGCGTATTTTAAAATTGATTTCACAAGGTTGTAATGAGGCTGAACAAGCAGAAATTTCTGAACTGAATTCAGTGATCTAGTTTTAGTTGTAGATGGTTCAATTAAAAATCAAAAATCAAAGAATTGTAGGGGTGGGACAAGATCTCGAGAGATCATTGAGTCCAACCCCCCTGCCAAAGCAGGTTCCCTAGAGCAGGTCACACAGGTGGGTGTCCAGATGGGTCTTGAATATCTCCAGAGAAGGAGACTCCACAACTCCCCTGGGCAGCCTGTTCCAGTGTTCTGTCACCCTCACCGTGAAAAAGTTCTTTCTCACATCGGTGCAGAACCTCCTGTGGTCCAACTTGTGACCATTGCCCCTTGTCCTGTCCTCACAGGCCACCGAGAAGAGGTGGCCATCTCCCTTTGTCTCCTGCACTTCAAATATTTATAAATCAAGTCATATACATGAAATACAGCCAAAATGTGTGGGTTTGGTACATCTGGACTCACGGATTCAACATGAGACACAACAAAATACACTACTTTGAAGGAAATTGTCCCTTAACAATCCTTTTTTGGAACCTTAATATCTGTGGTATTAGAGAATACAGAAAATGTGAAAGTTGCAGCTATTTACTTAGTCAGAAATTTGTGGAAACAGTACAGGCACAACTGAATGCAAATATTTCTAGAACAATGGAATCACTGTTAGATAACCTAAGATGTGCAGAAATAGGCATGTTTTCTGAAGTCACACAGAAAGGATTAACTTTACACTTACACATTTGCTGTGTTCTTATACAGAACATTTAATATATTTTAATGTATTTCCTCTGATAAAATAATTGCTTTTTTTGAATGCCTTCTCTAATCTCTGAAGTCTTCCCTGAGCCAGAGATGTTCACAAAGGACCTCAAATAAAATGGCAGACAAAACTTCACCATAATGAAAGTGACTTAAGAAGTTGAAAAACATATCTATTCCTCACCTTCCTGTCTTCTTCAGAAATAGTGACCACCTCCACTCTTCAAAGTACAAGTTACTTTCAGATCTTTGTATCTCTAGCTCCAATCACTGGAAAAACCTTGGTAGCACCACATATGGAAGCAAGGCAAAAGCTTCTAAAAACAAGGAGATATAGATGCCAAGGACAGAAAAACTCAAGCATGATAAATCAGTTGTTTCACATGTGCCTACATCAGATGTATGAACAATTTACTCAGATCTGTGGTGAAGCAATGCCAAATTTTTTAGGTTTTAATTAAAAAAAAAACTTGGCAGCTTATCAGTACAGGAAAAATAACATGCAAGCTGAAATAACATGCAAGAAAGGACATTTTCTCAGAAATAATTTTTTTTACCCTACTCGTGGGGGAAAAGTTCTTTGTCTTCACCTTTTCCTGGAAAACTTAGCAAGCTACACAAAAAAGAGACGACATACTGGGTTTGGTCAGTAGTGCCTGGAACACTTGAAAACGATTCAGGACCTCATGCAGAACCGCATCAGTGTATCATATAAGGTGGAAAACTGCTGGGCAAAAAGGAAGCACAGTTATGCTTGTCTCTGTGAAAATAATACTTAAAAGCATCAGTAAGTAGTTTTTATTTCAAGTAATAATTCTTGTGTATTTGGAATGAGAGCATCTTTAAAAGTCTAGGAAAAGTAAGGTAGTCTCATGCTATCTGCTCTTTGCTATTCTTTGTCCGCTAATTAAGATAGCAACTCAGTCTTCTAGACTAGACTTTCTATGACACCTCTATACTTCCTTAGACCTTTGAACATAACTCCAGTTTTACTACTAAATGTTCTTTTCCTTCATTTTTCAGTAAAGTTAATTTTACAGTACTTTGTTTATGTGATGAACACAAGAATAAACCAACTCAATGCTCATATTTCAGGCAGTTTCCATTTTCATGCAGTTAAAATGCCCAACCATGCTTTCACTGTAAAATAAAATGTTTCTTAAAGAAAAGATCCCATCAGAGTATTTCACTGACTCTTGCTGAAGTTACTTTCTGCATAGACGCAGCTAAATATGTCTTGCTGATACCAGCAGACGCACAGGCTTGAGATAAAATTTTGTTTATTTGCTTTCTAAAATTTTCTGACTGTAATACAGTACTCCCACAGCCTCCTTTTGCTCACTGAGGATGTGACTGAATAGAAAGTACTATGACTTAACAAATGCTTTTATTATCCATGGTTTCTGTGCCATTAAGGGCTTGTCTAAAAATTACAGAGCCATAATGGGGCCATCCAAACTCTCTTCACACTCACTGGCTTGCATGATGGCAGCAGTCTAATCATTGACCTTCGACAACATATGCTGCTTCTTGCCTAAAATTAGCTTATATGTCCCATTACTCTAACACGTAAGAGATATGTAACATAATATAGCAATACAGTTTCAGCTACCACTGCATTCCAATTCTCTTTTAGCAACAAGTTCTTCTTTAGGAATAGTGTAATGCATCCTGTATATATTCTGCATATACATATATGTGATGCATCAACCCCTAGGTTATGCATTATGAGAAAGGTGCCACGATTCTGAATCACCATGTGTATGTACATACAGTGACTAGTGCTAACGGGCCTCACCGTGATCAAAACATTAAACAAAAAAGGGTTTTGTCTGTATATACATATTTATAAATAATTAGGTCAGAAATTAATTGATAAAGCAAAGAGCTATCAAATACCCATCTCTCCTGTGATTCCCCTCATCCCTCTTCTGTCTGGCGAGCAGTTACCCAAGTCTTGGTCAAATGTTTTCATAAGACTCCGTTTCTGTCTGTACCAGCACCACCCCTCAGCCTCAAAGCAGTTCCTCAGAAACCCAAGAAGCCATTCAGATTGATAACAGCGTGCTGAACATTAGGAGCAAATTCATTTCGGTTACACCCATGCCAGTTTGCTGACATCAACAGGGCTACACAATAGCAGGCAAAGATGGGAAGGGAGCCTAAGGGCTAAGTATTTCAAAACAGGAATCCCTGACTCATGACCTGAAAGCATGGAAACCTTTGCAAATCACTTCTCCCTTTACTGGATTCTTCCATTAAATATCTTGCCTTTAACGAGTAGCCTGATTCACCAAAGGGGGAGGAAAGGCACAGCAGGGAGGAATGGAATGAGCTGGCACTTCCCTCACTCCCTTCTCTAAGCAATATGGAAAACTAAAGCAGAAATTAAAAGAAAATTCTCTTTGCTCATGTACTTCTCAGTATAGAGGAGGCAAAGTGTTTGCTAACTTATAGAATTCAATTTCAACAGCAGTATGAAAACATGAACAAATCCTCCCACATCCTGTTATAAATCAATACCCATTATAGGACTCATTCTGCCAGGATGATTAGTTCTAGAAATGTCACACACACACATACACTTCCCAGCACAAATGCATCAGGGCAGGTCCGTGCGATTCAGGACAGCACTCGTATCTCGCGCGGCTTAGAATCACAGCTGTATCTCTGTCCACTGGAAAGTTCTCCTACGTTCATTTTTCTGTGGAAACGCTGAAGATCTTTCATAATGCTGGCCTAATTTGAGTCAGTAAACTGCCTCTAAGCAATTCTTTTAGGAAGCAAATAAAGGGGTAAACTCAAGGAGTGAGATAGTTTGTTCTGTCTTTTCCCCTGAGGATGTTAAAGCATGGAGGACACAAATCATCCACTTGTCATGCTTTGGCCCTTTGTTTCCATCAACTGCCAGCTTTGCAGGGGCAGTGGAATCAACATGGAGCAAGGCAACATTAGCCTTGACTGTTAAAATCAGCCAACACCAGATGACTATGGCAGGGCTACCCTAGTATATGTGTCTATTTATAGAGCATCAAATACTGTTTGTGGCACTTAAACATAGTATTTATCTTACTACTAGATACATCACTCTTAAATGGTTTCTAGTAGTATTATCCATCTCCACTATTAGTTCACCACTACTGAGCATCAGTTCCCCTGGAATAATCCTCTGCTAAGCATATTTTATTCTGTCCCATATTTCTGGACACTAGAAAGTCAGAGGCTCTTTCAGGAGCCTCTGCCTGGGTCCAGCAGAGACTTTCATCCACTGACGGGGCAGTAACCGATTTCCCTTGCTGGAACAGCACATTCCAGCAAGCAGAAGTCCCAGGTTAGGATTAGTGTAAACACCAAGTAAGGAAAAGCTTGCATTTGCCTAAGAAGACCTTAAGCCCAGTTACACAGAAACACGAGCTTCCTCAGAACAAGCCACATTAGTCAGCACAGACATAACACCTCAGAAGGAACTGGTGCTTTGCAAACTGCAGTCTCTTGATGAAATCTGCCCCTCGCCAGGCTTTTCACACGGTGTCAATGTTTCTGACTGGCTCTCCTTCCTACTCAGCTGTACGTCAGATGGGTTTCCTGCTTTCGGAACTGACAGCTTTGGGATGTATCATGACAAGGCATGGATGTTGTCACTGTGGTCTATGAATCCTTTTTGAATTAGCATGGAATACATAGGCCCATTACATGAAATAGTAAGACAAGACACAGAAAAACCCCAAATTTCCAGCACAACAAAAGGATACATGCTGTGTAATGGCAAGCTACTTTCATAGTCCCACAAATCTACCTCTGCACTCTCAGCAAGCTACACAGATTTCCCCCCACTTATAAAACCTGTGAAGAGCCCATATCTCTGTGACTTCCTAGGTTTCTCACTTCATACTTCTTTCCACAGAGAATATCAGTCTCTATAGCACCTTGGCTTCACTCCCTGCTCCCCTCCGCAGGACTTAAATGTGTGGAATGTTACAGGAGAACATGGAATTCAAACTTCTGTAATTATATATATATATACAATACAAAGATATGTTAAAAGTCTCAGGCTGTACCCTGGGGCAGGGAGTGGGGGGAAGCTAAGAATGAAATTTCTAATGTTTTTCTTTTTTTTTTTTCCTTTTTATGGAACTATTTTTTTTTATTTTTATAAGCTCTATTGTAAGAATATAAAGATCTGTGGCAGTGCATCTCTGTCAGGAGGAATCTTTCTTCCAAGAATTATTGCCTACTTAACTAAAACAATTTCTATTAATACAAAAATGACAAGTTGGAGCAAACTTGCAACCACTGTACTGCAATTACAGGCAAACTCCTGCAGGGAGAATAGAAAAAAAAAGAACCAATGGCCGTGGCCATCACACATTTCACAGCAAGTGACATAATGGAATTGAATATTGTCATGGTTGAAAGCTTCATGGATCTCATACACTTCATTGAGTCTGTCTACACCACACCAAGTCTCACAATGTTCCCTCATAGCAAGATTCCCAGTCTAGAGAATGCTCACCATGCAAAACCTCTGCAGTGCTCAAGGAGATGAGCCAGACATAGCTGCAGTGAGGGAAAACACAGCAGCATCTTAAAGAATCGCTTCTCAACTGAGTAAGCCGTGGCTGTAGAAGCAGGTTTTAATACTGGCAACACAGATATGAAAAAGATGTGTATAGACCATTAATATTTAGAATGTCACCAAAAACTATTTTGAAAACACTTATTGGGATACAGCTATCTCTGCTAATCTGAGAGAAAATACCGATGCCTTTCAGACAAGGGAAGTGAAAGAGGTGTGATCTGTCTCACTGTCATCTAGGATTTACCTTCGGGAAAGAAAATAATATGGACCGTATCCATCCTGTTTCCATCCCTACTGCCCGTGGGGGTCATCAGAAGGCCTGGAGGGGTGAAAAGAGGACCTCCTGAAGGACACCCTTCTAGAAGTGCTCCACCTCCACTGTGCCCGCTCCCAGCATGTGTGAATGTAGCATCTCAGAATAACCAGGAGGGAGGGGAAGAGCAGGACGATGCAAAGGTACACAGGCCACTCTCTGTGGGACGAGTGAGATTGCCCTAGACTGCAGTACTGTGTCCCTTTCTTAGGCATTTGTCCTCCAGCTGGTTGCACCTTTCAAACTGGGAAATCTGATGACTGTAATCACTGCATCATTTTTATCTGCGCAAAAGGTTCATTTTTGTAGCGTTTAATATTTCTGGTACTTTGTGTATTGATTTGAAACTACTCATGGCTCCTAAATAAACAGTTATAAAACAAATTGAACACGGTCAGGAGAAAAAGTAGATATTCTTGAGAAACATGAACCACAGCTTTTTCAAAGCCCAGAATGCTGATATTTCTATTTATAGTCCCTTACTTGGTGGGAAAGAACAAACCACTAAAAGAATTTTTCCAGCTTCGATTGAATGTGACATCAGAACAAAAGCAATTTTACAGATGACATTAAAGTAGCCAGAAAGTGATATCCTATTTATTTACTATCCGTTTGGAGGGTCAGCTGCTTGCTTTTATTGCTAGAAAATATTGTCATAAAGTATTTCCTAACCTGGAAGTTATGACAAATACTGTACAACTACTAGCTGTGGAATTGTACTAACTAGTCCATCTGGATATTGCCATGGAATATGATAGGAATTTTCATATGTTTTTTATTTTAACAAAAGTAATCTCTTGTGTCTTGATAGTTGGGAGTGGGGGGAGTGGAAGGAGCAGGGGGAGAAGCCCCAAAACATGCTTTTTTTTTTTTTCCAAATTTGACAGTTACACAGTTTCTAACAACTACAGTTAGACAGGCTGATCAGAACAATGAAAAAGGTGAACAAAAAAAGTATGTAAATGTGGGAACCGGACCTGTGAAGTGCCACTAAAATGAAAACGAAAAAGCCACATATTGTTCTGTCCCTTTAAGACACCAAAAATAAATCACAATAATTCCCTCGTCTAGATCCTGATACTGCACTCAGCGCTACAGTCACAGGAGTCTGACTGTGGGAAGTTCATTGTTGGATCAAGGCACTGAAGTGTAAAATAGAGACATAAGGCAAGACTACCATTAATGCAAATCCAAAACGAAGAGAACACATAACTCAAACAGCAGCAAGGACAGAATATCGTAAGATTCTAGCATTTTCCTTTCTTCTGTTTATTTGCTGCTTTGTTGTAGTTTTTTCTCTCTCTGGTTATGCATGGCTGCCACTAGTGAGGTTTATCGCTATTCCAACAACAAATATCTCCAAAGGTATTTGCATGTGGTGTTGGAATGGGAAAGAAGTGAGTGAAAAAGGAGTAAATGGAAGATCACATTAGTAACCATGGCAGCCAACAGCATTTCATCCCAGGAGAAGCTTCCTTCGGTGGTGGCTGGGCTTCCCTTTAATGAGTTTAATACACTGTTTCACACTGGGTCTTCCAAACGCTCCACCTCTGACGGGACCTTTTACTGTTTCCTGTCACCAGTAAAACCTTCCTGACTGCTGTGCCCCTGCTGATGACAGGGATTACTTTGCAGCAGCCAGGGACTGAATCTCTTGCAAAGATGGAATTGCTAAAGAGTTGGGTTTCCCCGTGATTCCTTATGATACACATGTGCACGTAATGCAGATGAACACATCTTGGGCGTAATTGCAGAGAACAGCCTAAGCTGGCAGAAGACTGCAGCCAAATTAACTGATGTGCATTTATTTGATTGTGTTGGATATGTAGAAGCCAAACTCTGTTCATTTAGAGGATTTTGGTTAAGAAACTATAAAACAAAGGTCAACTTTGTTAGCAAGGATGTGGGAATTACATTTTGTCATAATGACAGTGCATTTAGCTTTGGAGTATAATGAAAGTTATGCATTATTGCCAGAGGTTAGAAACAGAGAGGTCAAAGAGTCAGAAATATGTCTCGTTTTCACATATATGTGCTTTCTGGAAAAAAACGATCTAGATAAAGAATGTTGAGCAAGAGTGAAGTAATCTTCAATCTTGAGTGCTTAATCCCCAATGCTTTGAGCCACTCACAACAAAAGCATCATCACAGTGGTCTGATGATGGTGATTTTACTTGCCTTGACTTCATACTTGGGCTTCACCCTCAATTGGTTAACTGTCCTGGGCAGGTAAGTCCTCAGAGCAACACCATAATTCTTAATTACATTCTTCTTCAAATGCAGTATCACAAACACCAGGCACTGAAACATTTTTAACATGAAACAAGGACTCCAAAACCAGTGTTGGTATCTCTCACCATAAACAATATTCAGAGGGATCTGAGAAAATACTATTTGTGATAGATCAAAGCACAAACATCTGTTCCACTGAGAGAATAATTTCCCTTGTTAATAAAATTAACTAGTTCAAATATATGGTGTAGACGCAAGAGAGAGAAGTTCTGTTGATTAGCTTTTCAGAAATGTAAGAGAGGGAGAGACACAATTAAGAAGGGATGTATTTGTAGGGGAAAAGCCAGGAACACTGCAGGATAAGCGATTTCTCTCAGAGCATACATCACTTTCTTGGGCAGATAGGCAGCATACAATTCAATGGCTTTTCGATCTTGGTTGTTTTCCTCTCCTCACACTGTTCTCTCTTATGTCCAAGTCAACTCTTACCACTTACAGCTTTTTCAAGAATTATTTAATCACTTCAGCCAGAACTACTAGAGGCATGTAGGCACTAATGTAATAGAACACAGGAATTTAAATAGATGTTAAACATCTTAAAAATCTAGAACTCTAGTGCCTCTGATGTCTACCATGCCACCAATGTATATTTAATCACAATTGTGCCAATGATAAATGTGGAACTTCATTGAGGCCCAGCTTATAATCCTGCTGTCCCCCCTTCCAAAGCCAAGGTAGACTAAACTACTGAATATCACTGCCTCAAGAAAAGAATTCAGCATGAAGTGAGCTGCTGCCCTTGGCCCAGTCTCTTAATGTTTTCACTGCAATTATCAAACAGAGTAAGTCAATAAGGATTGCAAAGTTGCAAAAAATACAGCTGTACATAAGCAGAGCAAATCTCTTCCACACTAACATATTCACCTTGATGTCTGCTGCTATTTTAAACAATGAGCGGGGTGTTTCAAGGCAAGCTGTACTGATACAGTAAGTAAATCAGAAGGGATGTGAAAATCTGCGGGAAGTAGTAAGATCTACAACATTTGGTAATTCAGCTGGGCAGGCAGGAATAGGCTGAGGGGCCAGTAATGGGCAAGAAGGAATCATTCAGTGAGAATAGGAAGGAGAAATGATAAGCAATAAACAAGAAGTCTAATCTCAGAAAAGAAGCAAGAAATTTAGAAAGGACAGCTAGGTCACGCAACACAGAGACAGCATACAGGTAATTTTAGGAATTTATTTTTAAAACAAGAAATGAGGAATAAAGTAAATGTAATGGCATATTATGCATAAACATTGCATAATAGGCAGAACAGATCCATGACCACTATCATCAAGGTTCCTCTTTTGGCTTGACTGTTAAGTCACAATGTGACCTTAGCAAGCCACTTCAGGCTAGATCCAATAAAGGACTCAGGCACCTTAAGCCTGACTTAGGCAGATTTGAGGTACCTAAGTCTACAAGTATGACCTAAACACCCTGCTCAGTTGCTTACTAACCCTGGAGGAACTTGTCACTCTGAAAAATCACACATATCTACTCTTCAGTTCTCTCTGCACAAACGCTGCTCATTTGGCAAGGGTGTGCTGTGCTAAATTCCTATGGTCTAGCAGTGCTCTTCTCAGGGCTGCATATTGAGGCTTCCTTTTTGTGGAAATATGGGCATAAAGGACAACTAAGGGAGGCTGAGATTTCCCCTCAATATGTGCCTGGGATCCAGCTGCCCTCTTTTTTTCTCCTTTTTTTTTTTCTTGGCAGCACTATGCCACATGTCCAAAGGGAAGGGCAAAAAGATGCTATTCATCTCAGCTTGAGCAGTAGCCTGGAAATGGCAAATGTGAATCTCAGCACGTGTGTTCCTTCCCCCTGCCCTTGACTGAAAGAGCCAGGGAGAACTGAAGCCGTGGTCCCCTTTTCACCTTTATGACTATAGCCAACCTTTGTATCCAAGTGGGACCTACACCCACCTGTGAGCTTCAGGTTCTGGATCTGACAAAAATTGTTCTTGCAGCCTTATCTTGGCTACCAAAGTAGAGGAAGCAGCAAAGATCTCAGAAATATTTGAATGATTCCCATGTTCCCCCCCACGAGGCCATTGTGGGGTGCTTGTCAAATGAACTTCCATCCCTTCCGAAACTCTATGCATCACAGCAGGCAGCATAGGCACATCTGATGGAGAAATTGCATAGATGCTGCAGATTTTAACCTGTAGGAGTAATTACCTGCTTCTGTGAGGAAGTGACAATTCTGAGGAAAACATACTTTGATATTTGGAGGAAAGAAACTACTGAAGGTATTAAAAGAAAACTTTAAAAAAGTGATTTTCTGGATAATCTGCTTTCATTCAAAATCTGGGTAAGATTCAATGTCATTAAAGATATTGGATTAAGTGGCATGGTTTGACTAAAAAAGTGGAGTAAATTGTAAAAATACTACAAAATATGGATATTCTATAGATTTCTTGAAAATGGAATGGCTGGACAGAGAAGTATCCTAAAATCCAGCTACACCAGTTTTGTGTTTCAGCTTTGCAATCTATGCGTTTTGAAATTATCACTCTCTGTTAATAAATTATGTTCCTCTATATTTTTGTAATAAACTAGTTCCCTCAAGAGTGATGTGTACACAGAATATGACTTATTAATGTGAATAAACAGATAAGAACATGGCCTTCTGTTAATCTATGCAGAATTGCTAATTTTGGGAAAAATTCATAGCTGTTTTAATTCAGTTTCAGTGAGAATTTCTTGAAGGTAAAAGGTACCAACAATACCTTACATTAAAGAAGTGCTAGGTCCATAAATAGAAGCATGAAAATGGGAGTTGCTGCAAAGTTAATATAAGTTATTAGTAGTAACTCAGATGAAGAAAATTGAATTTTAGACCAATGCCACTTTAGAGTTTGAAAAGCAACATTAGCTCGACCACACTGCACTTACTGCACATTATACATTTTGCAGTCTAACCAGTAATAAAAAATGATGAACATATATAATGCATCTAAATTAAAGGTGACCCGTAAAGAATCAGTCACGTGTCCTTTCTCTCAGTATTTATGTGATGATCTCAAATAGTGTAATCTGGGTTTTTTTCCGCATATGTCACTTGAATTAGAAACTGAGGTTGTCTTTGAGTTATTACATTTTATGGTGTCCAGAGAACGACTGAATTATGACAAGACAAAAATCAAAGGAGCGAAAATTGCCTGGTTTTGTCCACAAGCTAGGCAATAAAGGACTGCTTATGTGATTGCTTCTAAAGAAGGGAATGGATTTTCCTAAGGATAAAATGCTTTTGATTTTTGCTTTTAAAAAAGAACATGTGCTTTAAAAGGAACATTTTAGCAGAATATTGAATGTTATCAATTTAATAACTTGTAATTAATTTTGGAAAAAGCGTTTATAAGGCCTTAATTATGTAATCTATTGTACAGAGTACCGCAAAAGTTATCTGAGAGTGCCCACAAAATTCTTGTAAAGTTGAGCGAGTCCTTTGGTATGAACGGAATGCAAACGCAAAAGTGAAGGAAAGCCAAGGCCTTCAAAGGTGTCCTTCCAGGTATCTTAAAAGGGGGAAAGACTCGCTCCTCCACAAGTCGTTTATACAGCTCGCAGGTTGATCAGGGCTGTAACGCCGGGGTGTCAGTCACCGAGAAGAGATGGTGCCCCAAGTGCTCTGCTGCAGTTTCCACCCGTCCGCCACCCAGGCACACCGCCGCGCCCCGCCGTCCCCGGACTCCGGGACGTAAAGGAGGGCGCGCAGGGCTGCGCGAAGGCGATTTTGTGTTTAATAACCATTTTGACCTGCCGCGTCGTAGGGGTAAACAGTGATTTAAACGTATTTGCGGTCTAACAAGACGGGCACTGTACGCCGGGAGAGAGCCAACGCCAAGCGAGGGTCTCCGCACCCGCGGCACCACACGACAGGCGCCTTCCGCCTGGCTGT